>JALQSN010000219.1:0-79090 GCA_023690525.1 Holotrichia oblita
TCAAGGCTTTTATTAAGTTATATAAATTATTATCTCAAATTTGATATGAATTATTAAGCCTCCGATATACCATAAATCTGAAATATCGGAATAAAAACTGAGGAAAGCTTAACATATGCAAGAATATATTATTCTGCTTGCAATATTATAACATTTTAAGAAGTATATTTAAAGAGGTATTTGAAAATTTTTCATATTTTTCATATATTTAATCGATAATGACATATTATTTTGTAGTTTTTCATTCATTATTTGTATAAATCATACCATTCATGCCATTGTATATAGTGAGAGAGCCATCGTCTCGGGCAATTTCCCATCCGGGAATAAAAAATATGTGGTTACCGCTCGGCAACTTATACAGGCAGTAACATAGTTTTAAAGATGTAATTACAACTCTCCCGTTACCGTCTTCAAAATCCTCTTCCCCTTTGTTTTCCGAATCAGAAAATGCGGAATAAACCGTATCCTCTGATTTTCCCTCATTTTCAGAATCCATACCATCATTCATATCGTCAGTGTTCTGTGTATCCGATGTATCATAATCCTCCGATTCAGGATTTACATACGGAAAAATAAATTCGTTTACAGGAACAATTTCATTCAGATTATCTTGTGAAAATTCTATATTTTCTGACGAAACGGAGAAAAGCTGCTGATCGATTTCCCCGTAATCGATTTTTGCCGCATTGCTTTCCGCACGCTTTTTCTCATTAAACAGGATATTCATCTGATCATACAATTGTGAGGGAGTACCCTCTGATTTACTCATAAAACACCATGTCCCCATAGCTGCCGAAATTTCATTTCCTCCCTGCTTTATAATGCACATTACAGTGTTTTCCAGAGTTGTCTGACCACTCTCGGTCTTTGCCGCCGATACTATCCGAACCCCATCAAGAGTCTGGACAGCCGTTACTATATAACATTTCTTTTCATCGCTGAAATACACCTTTACATCAGCCACTCCGATTCTTCCGGCTTCCGCATTATCCTCAGGTGACTGAGAGTGCGTAAGAAAATCCAGAATTATTTTTTCAAAATCAGATGTGTTTTTTATCTCAATTCCGTAATCCGAATTTCTGAGAAATGATGTAAAAATATTACTGTAATATCCGGTTTCATCCGGACTGTCGGTATATGAAAACCAAAACAAAGATCCGTTTCTGAATTCAACGTTACTTCCGTTTTCCATTGTTATCCCGCTAATATCGTTCGGAGCCTGATATTGTCCCGACACAGTGCTGCGGCTCAGGTTTATTGCCACATTAGTCTGATATTCATCATCTTTTACCAATTCATAAGTATACATCGACGGTTTCTTTCTGTCAATGATTCCAAGATCAAAATCAACTCCCGAATCAGCAAGTACACTTTTAAGAGTGATAAGAGATTCCTCATCTATATAATTTACATTGAAGTAGCGTGATATTATCGTATATGCCAGAAAAACATTGGCCGCCAGAAGAATCAGTATCATAACCGATTTTATCCTGCCCCAGTTCATTATTATCCCGCCTCCTCAATTTCATTCTCAATCTCTTCCGCAGATTCATCTTCTTCAGAAACCACACTTATATACCATTCGGGCACAACAGAAGCATTCTCTGTATTTTCCGAGCTTCCATTATCAGAAATATTATACACAAGATACATCTCTTTTATTTTTACCGACGATATATCATAAAAATTTTCACTTATATATTTTTCAGCTGCCCAATTCTGTGTATAGCTCAATATTTTTTCTGATGAATCGGAATGAGATGAGACAGATAAGGTATAAAAATCAACAAGAGTTATATTGATTCCGTCGCTCTCAATCAATAATCCGTATTCTCTCCCGTCAACTGTAATTTCCGTGTTGTCATAATAATAAGAATACTCAATAGCTATCTTTGCATCTTTTGAATATACCGCACTTATCCTCAGAACAGCATCCTTACCTATACAGTCAGCGCATGAGCTTATCATATTTTTAAGAATTTTCTGTGCCGCTACCGTAATATCATATATATCTCCCTCAGCTCCCGATGAATTATATCCGATATAATCAGACACAGGAATTCCCTCTCCATCCTTTGCAGTATATAAAATCCTGTTTTTTGAAATCTTCAGAAGACCGTGGGTTTCAACATATATCTGACTTCCGCTTGATTCCTCATAATATGTCTTCGGCTTATTCGGATTGAAGCTGAACATCTTCATCACAGCATCACGCCTGGGTGTATCAGACAATATCATATCCGCTGTATTTTCGTCAGCGGTAATCATCCTGACAGGAATATTCTCAATAACTACAACAGATGTCGGATCAATATACATATCACTTTCAGTTTCGGCTCTTCCCGAAAAATGATATTTCTGCATATCGGCTTTATACAAACCGGCAAGTATCTCTGTAGTATCCTTGACCGACGCATCAATTCCGGGATATAATATTTCAGCTCCGTCCCCATTCAAATCAGCTTCCTTGCTTTTATAACCCGGAGGAGTGAATGTATATATTTTCCCGTCAGAGGCTCTGGCAATCAACTGATATTCGTGTGATTTACTCCCTGACAAAACCGGATCAACGTAATCTACCGGAAGAATAAAAAGCTCTTTTATATAAACTACCTCATTCCTTTTTCTCGTATAATCAGTATACTCACTTCCGGAAATAACCCCTCCGGAAGCCTGTATCAATTGATGCGGAAGAGGTGAGTGATATTTTACATAAATGTAATTCCTTGATGTAAGTACCGTGATCCAGTCCTCACTGCTTTTTTCATCATCAAGAGCCTCCATATCTGCTCCGTCGCCGAGAGCATAATACAAGTATATTCCGATTTTTCTGTAAATCTCCTCAACAGCCTGACTTCCCGATGAAATTCCTACAGGTGCAGCTCCGCTTGCTTTTATTCCTATAAACTGAGGAGTGATTATTTCAGACAGTATACTTGAATCAGATTCATCCTGAACTGTATAAAGCTTATCGAAAGTAGCCGCCTCAGCGGAACTCTTTCTTGATTCATTGAGAATCATTATATACATTACACTCAGAACCATAACACCCAGAAACAAAACTGCTATCACAATGCTTTTGACAGATTCGATCACATATACGTGTTTTTTCTGTGCTCCGTTCATTATAATCAGCTCCCCCTTTCTCATTGTTTTTTAAGATTTTCAGGAATTTTTCAGTTTTGTTTTTATCGGGAGAATTATTGTGAATACAGTTCCTTTATTAAGCTCGCTTTCAACACTTATTGTTCCTCCGTGAGCTGTTATTGTCTCCTTGGCTATAGCAAGACCGAGTCCTGTTCCTCCCGTTTCTGACGTCCTTGATTTTTCCACACGGTAAAAACGCTCAAATATATGTTCAATATCCTCTTTCGGAATTCCCATTCCATTGTCTGCTACCTGAATTTTTACATTCTGATTCTCTTTTGAAACAGCTATCTTTATAATTCCTCCGTCAGGCGTATATTTTGCGGCATTTGATATGATGTTTGCAACAACCTCCTCAATTCTCTGTCTGTCGGCTGTTATCTTAACGACATCCTTTGACGCAAGAAACTGAAGCTTGTGCCTGTGCTGTTCAATTTCAGGATGCATGGCCTCGCATCTCTTTTTTATTGAATCCTTTATATCAAATTCCTCAATATCCCACTTAGTGCCTTTATCATCCAGTCTCGAAAGAATAAGAAGCTGATCAACAAGACTTTTCATCCTTGCACACTCGGCTATAGCCATCTCAAGGAAATAATCTCTGTCCTCCTTATTCATTGTGTTATCTTCAAATATAGTTGTACAAGCTCCGTTTATAGTGTGAAGAGGCGTTTTAAGCTCATGTGATACATTGGCAACAAAATCACGTCTTGACTTATCAAGCTCATATCTGCTCGTGATATCATGAATTACAGTGATAAGCCCGTCCTTTGTAACTCTGTCCTTGGAATACGTTATCACTCCGAAGCTCACATCAAGAATTCTGTCTCCGTATGCTCTGTCTCTGAACAGAAGCGTCTCCCCCGTCTTCTCTCCGTCACTTGATTTTTCAGAATCCTTGCCAAAGGATATTCCGAGAAGACTGAGCATATTTTCAAGAGTGAATTCTTCACCGAGAATTGTCTCTTTCCCAAAAAGCTCCATAGCCGCACTGTTGGTCTGCAAAACCTTTTTATCCTCGCCAAATGTGATAACTGCATCCTTCAGATATGAAAAAACAGTCTCAAGCTTTTCTTTTTCACCCTCAACCTCATCAATTGTACTCTTGAGAATATCCTTCATATGATTGAAAGTATCCGTAAGAATTCCTATCTCATCATTTGAGTGAACGTCGATTTCATGAGAAAACTCTCCCGATGAAATGAGCTGTGCTCCGTAGGTCAGATTCTGAATCGGAGATGTGATCGCTTTTGCAAGGAAAAATGACATAATTATCGCAATGATAAGGCCTAAAAATATCGACTGAAGAATTCTTGAAAACAGAATCCAGTTGAGTTGCTGCATCTCTTCAAGAGTGTCTTTTATATATATTATACACTCGGCGGTTCCCAATTTCAGATACACCGCATAATCGGAATACTCACTTCCGGTAATCTGTTTGTTGTTCTCCTGACGATTTATCGCCGCAAGAAGATTCGGAGTCACCTTGATTGAATTTCCGTGCTCTTCATCCGAGCCCGCAAGAAACGTTCCGTTCATGTCCAATATATAGTAATTCCTGTATTCATCAATTCCGAGAGCTCCGCTGTTTGCAAAAAGAATATCTTTCTGATTCTCGGCAAATCCCGATGTTGAAAGCGGTGACGTAAGCAAATCTCTCAGATTATCCGCTGAACCCTCACTGAAACTGTCATCCATCTGATTCATAAACTCAGTTGTGTAAAATGTTGAAATACTGTTCAGAAGAACCATTCCGACAACGCACATAACTGTAATAATAAAAATAACAAGTATCAGTATAACTTTAAAATATATACTCTTAAACATATTTTTCCGATTCTCAGATTTTTCTGATATAATATCCAACCTGTCTCTTTGTCATCAGATATTCAGGTTTTGCAGGATCTTTTTCGATCTTCTGTCTCAGACGGTTCACCGTAACGTCAACGTTTCTTGTATCTCCGGATAATGCCTCATATTTCCACACCTCTTCAAGAAGCTCTTCTCTTTTATAAGCATGGCCTGCATTTTCACCAAGGAAAGCAAGAAGGTCATACTCAATCTTAGAAAGACTGAGTTCCTCACCATTTTTAGTGACCGAATATTTATCAGAGTCAATAACTATATCGCCGATAATGATTTGAGATGATTTTTCATTCTTTGCGGCAATTCCCTCAGAAGTGCTTCTTCTCAGGCGTGCATTGATTCTCGCAATAAGCTCCCCGAAAGAATACGGCTTTGTCATATAATCATCCGCCCCGATGTCAAGCCCTGCTATCTTATCCTGATCCTCGACTTTGGCTGTCGTGAATATAATCGGAACATCTGACTTTATCCTGAGCCTTTCGCACACTTCAAATCCACCCATTTTAGGAAGCATTATATCAAGAAGAATAAGGTCATAATTCCCCTGAAGAGCTTTCATCAAGCCCTCCTCTCCGTCGAGAGCATAATCAACCGCATATCCCGCTTTCGTCAGATTATAGCCGACAAGCTTAACGATATTCTTTTCGTCTTCGATGACAAGAATTCTTTTTTTCTCTGTTCCTTCCATTGTCTCAACCTCTTTTTCAATCATAAATTCCCGCATAATTAACCTCGGGATCTGACGCAGTTATAGCTTTCACCGTATAATTTTCATGAGCCTTTATAAAATCAAGTATCTCGGGAAGAGCATCAAGGGTCACCTGAGATGATCTGAACCTGATAACCGGCTTGACAAGCAAAGGGAGGTTTTCGATCACCCTCAAAGATACATTCTTATACCAGTACATACCATTGTCAGAGGAATCAACATTCCAGTCCCATATAACAAATCCGTTTTCCTCAATCAATTCTTTCTCATCTGTGTCAATATAAAAATTACTCGAAGAAGACCCCTCGGGAGCCCTGACTATCCTTGACTTATACTTTAGTATTCTCATAAGAAGCTCATTTTCCGCCTCAAGCTCATAAATAAACTTATTTATATCGTCAAATTTCCTTTCATCTCCGGTCATTGTATGAAGCCCGACAGAATGTCCCGATGCCGCCATTCTTATAACTGTATCTGTATATTCGGAAATATTATTCCCAACAAGAAAAAATGTAGCCTTATATTCATACAAATCAAGCATATCAAGAATCTTATCAGTATATTCGTTAGGACAATCCTCAAATGTAAGATACACAGTTCTGCTGACTTTATCAATATCATCCCCGGGCGTATCGTCAGGATTCTCAGGTGTGCTGTCATCAGGTGTTTTATCAGTATCACGAGGCTCGGTATCAGGAGCTGTCACCTCAGGAATTTTCAGCATATCCGGATCATGCTCCTTCAAAAGCTCCTCAATAGTTTTCTTCTGACTTCCGTTATAAATTCTCAAAGTAAAAACATTGCTGTTATTTTCCGAAACAAATATAGTATACGAAAGCTTCATAGTCTCAGCGACAATATCAAGAGGAACATAAAAATCCCCTGAATACTTACGAACCCTGACAGATATTCCTGCTTTCTCATAAGTCATGGCAAGGTGATTATTATCATCATACTGAGTGTCAAAAGAAATATATCTCTCGCTGTTGGTATCCTCAATCAGACACCCTGTCTTACTTTTAAAATAACTGACCTTATATCCGTCAAAAGCCTCAAAAACAGAAACCGCAACATAACAAATCCCATCAATAATATAAGGCCGATAAGTGGAATCACGCTTCCAAGGCTCATCATTAATATAAATACTGGGTCCGGTCTGAGTATAAAGATCAGCCCCCAAAACCGAAAGAACAGACCCAATCAAAAAAACAAACAAAATCAAAAAACAAACAAAACGTTTCATTGTTACAATTTATATTAGGAGGGATACGCAAACTTGAAACAAGCAAACTTTTCGAGAAAAGTTTGACAAAAGCTTTTCAAAAAGGATTTTTCTATTGATATCAAATGAAGACAAACTAACCTTGGTGATTAACCAAAAAACCTTTTGAAAAGCTTTTGTCAAACTTTTCTCCGAAACAAGCTTGCTTGTTTCAAGTTTGCGTATCCCCTTCGTTCTCCTTCTCTATTTTAAGTAATATGCTACTGCCAGGTCTACTACCATTCCGTAGCTTTTTGTTCCCTCTGTTCCCTGGAGGGTTAGGTAGGTGTTGTTTATTGTACCGCTTATTTGGGAGGCTGTTGAGTCTCTGTATTTGTCGAAGAAGGTGCTGTAGGAGGATAGTTCGTAGGATATTCTTTTGTCATGGGATTGAGCGATGTAGTAGTAATATTCCGGGGCGGCTGATGCTAAGGATGATGATACGTATTGGTACATGTTCAGGAGGGCGCTGTATTTTATATAGGGGTTGTCGCTTTCCATGCATACCAGGAATGCTATGAAATTTGCTTCGTTTTCTCTTGCGAAGCCTCTTTGGTGAGCTAATTCGTGGGCGGCTGTGTACGGGATTACAAAGTCGGGATAGTTTGTGTTTATGTTCGCTTCTCCTGTGAAGAATGAGTATACTCCCGAGATGTGGGTGTAGGTCATCGGCTCGCTCAGAATTATTCTTTTTACTTTGCTGCTGAGTTTTTGGATGAAGTCGTATTTTTCACAGATTTTGTCGTATGCGTCTATAAGGAGATCATTCATTTCATCGTAGGTGAACGGCATTATTGATTCGCCGGCGAACAGGAAGTCTACATCGTCGATTACTGTCGAGATGTCTTCGAGAATATATGATGCTGTGTAGTATAATTGCTCGGCTGATACGTCGTTTCTTTTGTATTCGAGTTTTGTATCGAGAGTCGGAGTGTGATATCCTGCCGCAAATGCTAATACAAATATTGAATATGCGGCACAGATTACCGACATCAGACCGATTACGTATCTTATTACACGTCTCCAGCTCTTTTTTGATATTTCAAGGCATTTTATGAGCATTATGGCGAGAATTACAGGAGAAAAAAGCAGAACTCCCTCTCCGAGTGAAAACGGAATCCATCCTGTAAGATGAGCTAAAAATGCTCTCACTCCCGAGCTTATGTTTTGATTGAAATTGTCGGCAAACTGTGAGTTTCTCCATGCTGCGATATGGATTGCGGCACAGATTATCGTGACTACCGTTACTATCATTGATAACGCCGGAATGTATCTGTTTATGCGGCGGTATATCTTTTTTGATGATGTCATATTGTTATGTTCCTTGACTTTAGAATTTTATTTATATCGTCAGGTATCGGGGCGGTGAGAATCAGAAGCTCACCTGTTATCGGATGCTGAAATTTCAGTTTGTATGCATGAAGTGCCTGACGTGAGATAATATCTGATTTTGATCCGTAGAGGTCGTCTCCGATTATAGGACAGCCGACAGATGAAAAATGAACCCTTAACTGATGTGTGCGTCCCGTTTTCGGAATTGCTTCAACTGCCGATATTCCGCTTTTTACGTCAATGCATCTGAATTCGGTGACAGCTCTGTGGGCACCCTCTTTATATTCGTTTGACTGTTCTCTTATTATTATGCTTTCATATTTTCTCATTATGAAATTATCGATAATTCCGTGTGAAGCTTTCATTCCCCCACGCTGGGATATTTCACCGTCAAGAAGAGCGAGATATCTTTTTTCTATTTTTCCCTTTTGAATCATATCTGATAATCTCGATGCTGAATATTTATTGTTTGCTGTAAGTACAAGTCCGCTTGTGTCTTTGTCGAGTCTGTTGACCGGACGGAAAATATAGCTTTCTTTATCTTTATAGCGGTATGCAAGAAAGTTTGCCAGAGTGTCCTCCTTGTGATTTAATGATGTATGTGTCGGCATATACGGAGGTTTGTTTACGACTGTTATATCGTCGTCCTCGTAGATTATGTCGAGATTTCCCTCTATGGGAATGAGATATGGATTTTTTTCTTCCGCAGTATCTCTGTCGTTTATTTCAAGGATATCTCCTGAGTTCAGGATTTTTCTTACGGTTGCGTGTTCTCCGTTTACCAAAATTCCGTCTGATTTTTGTTTCAGCTTTGTGAGCATTTTTGAGGATACCGAAAGTTGTCCTTTTAAAATCTGAATAACAGTTTTTCCGGTATCTGCCGGTGTTATATTTATTTTCATAATACATTATATTATAGCATTTTTTTGTATATATATCAATCATAATATAAAAATTTACTTAATTTATCATATTCTTATTGTAAAATTAATAAATATCGTATATAATATAGAAACGGATTTATTTCCGCACAATAATAAAATACATACCAGCCGGAGAGATTTAAAAAAATGAAACTGAAAAGAAATCGCATTATATCAACGATACTTGCGTCAACGATATTTGCAGCGTTTATGTTTATGTCGATATTATCCTTTACATCATGCAACGATCCGATTGAGCTTCCTGAGATAATTTTCTACGGCAATTTTGACAAGCTCAAAGAGAATGTGAAGTTTGATTTCTGTATTCCGACACAGCTTCCCGAAGGATATCTTCAGACAAAATCATGGACTTATGAAAAAAACACAATCACTATCACGTACACAAACGGCGAAAGAGAGCTTATTCTGACAATTGCAAAGGGAGCTGAAGCAAACACTGACCCTGAGGATATTTTCAATCAGATAACTGAAAAGGATATGGGCGGAGTTAATGTAAGACTTCTTGAGAGGTTTGATGCTCCTATATGTGTCAATCTTACAAAATTCAGCATTGACAAGATAAATTATTCACTTGACAGTGTTACTCCCGAAGAAGCTGAGGTTATGATTTCATCAATGAAGCCGATTTCACAGGTCACAGATTATACAAATGCTATCGGTTCTGAGACTGTAAAATACAATTCACTCGATGAGCTTTCATCAGCTTTCGGAATTGACATACCGTTTCCGTCCGATATCGCTCCTTCATCATATGAGCTTTTAAGCGGAACTCTTGCACAGATCACCTTTGACTTTGCTGATGAGACATATGTGTTTGCCGTATCAAAGAATTCAGCCGCAAAGGATTTTTATATGTACAAGAGTGACAATTATGCATATTCAAACGCAATTGTAGGAAACACCGAATTGTTTGTTGAAATATACGGAGTTACAGCAGAAGATGAAGAAACTCCGAATCTTATCCACATGACTGCATGGACAAATGACAAAGCATCATACGTGCTTCATTCATCAAAAGGGGCTACGGAGGAGCAGATGATTGAGGTTTCTCTCAAATTCTATGAGATTACACCCAATACTATTCTTGATGAGTCATCAGTGGATTTTCCGATAGCTGAAGAATAACTGTAAACAATAGAAAGCTGAAACTTTCAGTTGAAGTTTCAGCTTTTTTGTGTTATTTTATAAAGCCGGGAACCATTCCCTCACGGAATACCGCACATGAATAACTTTCAGTGTATCCGTATTCTTTCATTTCTTCCGAATAATTATCCGTTGTATATAATACACGGTATCTCGGCTCATGTATTACACATGTACCTGAAGCGTAGTAATAATCCATTGAAGTTAAATTTTTAAATATTTCAGCTATATCATTCTTGTCAGTGTATTTTTTAATTTCTGAGAGCTGTAAATCATATACATACACTTCTTTGACCTTGGCGGAAGCTGCTTCCGGAATATCAGTGCCGGCATCACAGGTATATCCTGCATCTTCCGTCACTATGATGTCAGCTAATTCTTCAAAGAATTCTGTGTTATCTGAGAATATTGGTATTCTTTTTCCCCCTATATATATCGAACCGACATGGAATTTATTGAATGTTTCCTGTGAAACTCCGTTTTTCAGAGGCTTTGCCGCCAATTCTGCCAAATGCTCATAGTTTTTCAGCACTTTGTTATCACTTGAGTACCATCCTCCCGTAGACCAAATCTCTATAGAACCATCATTTCTGACATACATGGTATTCAGAGACATGTATTCGCCTTCTTGAAGTGTAATATCTTTGAAATACTCATCAAGTTCGTCGGACTCATCTATAAATTTATAGATGTCAGCGAGTGTATCGATATTTACATGATAGGTTCGGGCAATCGTGATTCCCAGCGGAAGCCTTATATATGCAAGAAGATATCCCTGCCGATACATTATATCTCCGTATATTTCAGTTTCATCATCCAATGAAATGAACTTTTTCTGTATACCATAGTCAAATGTCTCAGCAGTCAGGTGGTATATTTCAAGCTTATCAAGTATAAACTCAATATCCTCCTGATTTTTAAAACTCAGCTCACCCTCGGTTATGAGAGTGATTTCAGAAACCATTGATGCTGACGGGTATTTGCTGTCCAGATCAAATACATCATATCCCGTGACTGTAAAGAATGCGGCAAAGCACACTGTAAACACAATAAATCCTTTGATTCCCTTGAACATCTGACGTGCATTCTTATACAGAATTGTATTGATAAGCATAAATGAAAGTACACATCCGCAGATGAAGCCGAATATAAGCCAGTATTCGGAATATCCCATTGATTTGAACCACATTCCTACATAAAATGTGAGTATAAACATTGAAATATATTTGATAATTGTACCTGTAGCTTTGTAAACAACAGTATCTCCGGCTCTCTCACTCTTTCTTTTCATATACAGGACACACGAAATCACAGCCAGCACCAATATCACCGCAGCGTATCCGATTACTTCGTTTAATGTGAGAGGACTTTCATACAAATAACCCATTCTGATAACGGGAGACAGATATTTTATTTGATCAAATCCGAAATAATATCCCTCGTAAAATGTATTTGAGCTATATCCGATAATCTGGATTACAGCGGAATACACACAGAACGGAGCGGCTAAAATCCACATTGTCAATACAAGCCTGACAGCGCCCGTTCCCGCTATCATTCCGGCTAAAATCGTTATGAAGTATATAATGGAAAAGAATATTATCACATAAATAAACTGCGGACCGAACATTGCTGACAGATATAATTTCATCATCCCCCTGTTTGCTGACACGACGATTCCGCCGAGTATCATGCTGAGAAGGAGAGGAATAAGATAATTTATATATCTAACTAATACTGATATTATATAATGTCCCTCACGTCTGAGAGGGAGACTGTGATAAAAATTTACCGATACCTTTGAGTTTACATAGTTCATCGTTGTCATTCCGGCAAATAAAGCAATAAATCCGCTGACGATTGCAACAATAAACATAAGCATCTGATACATATAGGCAATATCTCTGTAGCGATCCTCTGCATATTCATAAATGCCCATATCATTGAATCCCAGCAAAAGGGGAACCGGAATCGTGAACAGCAGCACAACAAAATAAAATACAAAATGCGGCCAGCTTCCCAAAAGTGAAAATGTAAAATATTTCGATGCAAACATTCCGGGGATCCTTGATTCAGAATATGATTTTTGAGAAGTCATAACCTCTTCCCTCCATTTCACTAATAAATATTTCTTCAAGAGTAAGCGGTATCATTTCACTGAAAACCGGTGAAAGCTCATTGATTTTATTCATGATTTCACTATCAGTTCCTCGTATTATCAATGTAAACAGGCTTCCTCTTCTGTCAATTGAAATTGTTTCAAGATTTATAAAATTCTCTTCAGTGACTGACTCGGGGAAAACTGCCTGAACCTTATGGATATTAAGCTTCAAATCGTCAATCTCACTTTCAAAGAGAATTCCGCCCTTGTGGAGAAGACCTATATGGTCGCATATATCCTCAAGCTCTCTGAGATTGTGAGATGCAATCACAGGTGTTAGCTTTCTCTCAGCCACATCCTCGGCGAGCAGACGTTTTACAAGCTGACGCATAACCGGATCAAGTCCGTCGAAGGTCTCATCACAGAGAAGATATTTCGGTCTCACTGACAAAGCGAGAAGAATTGACGCCTGTTTCTGCATTCCCTTTGATAACGTGTTGATTTTCCGGTCGGTATCGAGTCCGAATATATCACAGAGCTGTTTGTATCTCTCCGCCGAAAACGATGGATATACGGATTTATACAGATTTTTCATATCATTGACCGAGCTGTACGGCATAAAAAACTGATCGTCCGACAGATATACTATGTCGTTTTTGATAAGGGTATTCTCATAAACCTGAGAGCCGTCATAAAATATATTTCCCTTGTCAGGACGGATAATTCCGCACATAACTCTCATAAGAGTTGATTTTCCCGACCCGTTTGACCCTATAAGTCCGAATATCGAACCCTCTCCGATTTCAGCACTGACATTGTCGAGTGCTTTGATACTGCCAAAGTTTTTTGTGACACCACTGATTTTTATCATATCCGACTTTCTCCCCCACGCTGGGGTACATCTCCTCTCAATGCAGAATCAACCGCTGAAATCAAATCTTCTCTCGATATGTTCAGCTCTTTAGCTCTTTTCACGCATTCTTTAATGGCACACAGAATAATTTCTTTCTGTTCATCCGAAAGCCTTCCCGAATCTGAACAAATCATACTTCCTTTTCCCGGAATTGTACAAATTATATTTTTCCGTTCAAGCTCCGAATACGCTTTTTGAATTGTATTCGGATTTATTCCGAGCTCAGATGCGAGAGAACGCACCGAGGGAAGAAATTCATTTTCCTTTATAAGTCCTTTTATCACCAGTTCCCGTATATTCTCAGCAAGCTGTTCATATATGGGGATCCGGCTTCTGTAATCAATCCCTATCAATCCCAAAACTGTTCCTCCCTATCTGTCTCAACTGTATTATTTGTATTAGTACAGATGGATTATAACACAATAATATAACTTTGTCAATATAAATTTTAATGCTCTGCGTTGACAAATCATATTGGTAATGGTAAAATTAAAATAAAAACACAGGAGTATGTACAAATACACATGGATCATATTGAAAAACTAACAAAATACGTAAATCCAAATATAGGAACAGTCGGTCATCTTCTCACCGCAACATCTCCGAGTGTACACTATCCTCACGGAATGATTCAGGTTTCTCCGAATTTCAAGCCCGGTATGACCGACCGATATTTTTCAGATAAAATTTATTCTTTTCCGATAGGTCCCGTTACAGTTATGGCTTCACGTGAAAAAATATACGGAGAGGGAAAGAAATCTGTTGATTTTGCGTCAGAATTTGATCATGATTTTGAAACGGCAGCACCTCACATGTATTCTGTATATCTTGAAACACCTGAAATAAATGTAATATATTCGGTATCAAAACACTCGGCAATTTTTGAATTTGATTTCGGAAGTGATGAGGGAGATATAATATTTTTTGCAGGGACTGAAACTGATATAAAGAATAACATCATCAATTCAACCGGAAAATACTATGATGTGAAATCATATTCAGTTACTGAATTTTCAAAAGCTCCCGAGAGCATTTCACAGATATCTGACAGAATATACAGAATCCGTTTCGGCAGCGGAAAGATTCTGATGAAAACCGGAATTTCATTCATTGATCCGGCACAGGCTGAATTTAATCTTGACAGCGAGATTCCTGAGTTCGATATATCAAAAGTAATCGAAGCAGGTGAAAATATCTGGGACAGAGAATTTAACAAGATCCTTGTAAAAGGAAGCGAAGCTCACAAAAAGGTTTTTTATACAGCGATGTACCGTATGCTGACAAGACCTTACAATCTGTCTGAATACGGAAGATACCGGTCAAATTATGACAAACAGGTTCACACCGATGACGGACATGAATTCTACTGCGGAGACGGATTGTGGGATACGTTCAGATGTATGCATCCCCTTCAGCTTATTCTTGAGCCGAAGGTTCATGAGGATATTCTCGCTTCATATATCAGAATGTACGAGCAGAGCGGACTGATGCCTAATTTCCCCTATCCTTCGAGAGATTATTCATTTATGATAGGTTTTCATTCAGCATCGCTGTTCGCCGATGCGTATTCAAAGGGAGTTCCTTTTGATATTGAAAAGGCATATGAGGGTGTCAGAAAGAATGTGTTCGAGAGAGCTATGCTTCCGTGGGTCAACGCTCCGTCAACTGAGCTTGAACAGGTATATTATGAAAAGGGATTTTTTCCGGCTCTCGGTGACAAGCAGAGTGAGTGGGTGAAAGAGGTTCACAGCTTTGAGGGACGTCAGGCTGTATCTGTAACTCTTGAGCATTCATACACTGACTGGTGTGCCTCTGTCTTAGCCTCAGCTTTGGGAAAAACAGAGGATGCTGAAATTTTGAAAAATCGCAGCCTGAACTATAAAAATGTTTTCAATAAAGAGACAAAATTCATGTCACCGAAAACCTCCGACGGAAAATTTATTGACGGTTTCAACCCGAAGCTGTCGGGAGGACAAGGCGGAAGACTTTATTTCTCTGAAAATAACTCTTGGGTATATACATTCAGTGTGTTCCACGATATCGAGGGGTTGATCGAATTATTCGGAGGAAGGGAGGAATTTTCAAAGCGTCTCAATGCTCTCTTCACCGAATCTCTTGAAACTTCAAAATATGAGTTTTTAAAATGGTTTCCTGATTCCACCGGACTTATGGGACAGTTCAGTATGGGCAATGAGCCTGCTTTCCATATTCCGTATCTCTTCAATTATATCGGAGAGAATAAAAAGACTCAGAGAAAGATTCATGAAATTATCGATATGTGGTTCACCGATCATCCTCTCGGAATCTGCGGAGATGAGGATGGGGGAGCTATGTCAGCGTGGCTTGTATGCTCAGCTATGGGATTTTATCCGATATGTCCCGGAAAGCCTGTATATGACATCGGAAGTCCGATTTTCGATGAAATAAAGGTTCAGACCGAAAAAGCTGATTTTACAATCAAAGCCGATGGTGCAGCTGAAAAATCCAAGTATATAAAATCCATAAAATTTATGAATCAGGAGTACAATACATCATTCATCAAACACGAGGACTTATACAAAGGCGGAACGTTTGAATTTGAAATGGTGAAAATGCTGTAAAATCAATATTCAATACAATATAGGGAGACTATTCTGTTATGCATTTATTTAATGCCAGTTCAATATTTACCGAGAGCGCCGGTCAGGAGATATTACGTATTGTAAACGATCCTGAAAAATTAAAAAATAAAGTGATTGAAATAAAGAAAATGCTTTTAAAATTATATAATTTCAAAGCATATAATCTACCTGAGGATTTTACCGCAAATTCTTATATAATCGCAACCAATCATTTGACCGATTCCGACGCTCCGCTGATAATAAGCTATTATTATGACGTTATGCATAAGGTTTTGGAAAGATATCCGTCACTGTTTATATTTGCCAAGGAGAATTGTTTTAACGGTGTTTCGATACCTGTTGAATTAATGCCGATACTTGAACTTGAAAGTGTTTTTGCAATTGACAGAAAGAGCTTCGGAGGGTCAACATCGACAATGAAAGCCGCTGTAAAATGGTTTGAGGAGGGAGAAAAGCCGAAGCATTTTCTGATCTTCCCTCAGGGAACGATTTATGATATAAATAAAGACAAAACGGAGGACATTGAGTTAGGGGCGTTCTGGTTATCGAGAATGCTCGGAATTCCCGTTTTGCCGGCTTTTATTGAGCAGGCTGTTGAAGGAGCTGAGAATCGTCTGATATTCGGAGAGCCGGTTTCCGTTCCGAAAGACTGCCGTAATTTTGACGGTTTCAAGCAGCTGTGGTTAGACAGGGTAATTCATGCTCAGGGTGAATTGGGTACTCTTACGGGAACTCCTGCAAGAGAGACTGTGCTTGACGAGGAACATCAGACAAGGAAAAGATTTAAACAAGCTTGACAATCAGATATGGTGAAAAAACCTGCTGATGTAATTAACGTGAGTTGGATGAACACAAACCATGAAATAAAAAAAACTAAAATTGAGATATAAAACCTCTTTTTAAAGGTTTTTAAGGGGGTGCAATACCTTTGCACGCAAAGGGGGAGCAAGCAAAGGGGGAGATTTTTGCACAAATTTCCCCCTGCATATAATCCATCCAACTCACGTTAATTACACATACTTGAATATAAAAAGATACCGGTGAAACATAAATTTCATCGGTATCTTTTCTGCCATCAATCTGTGTCAGGATTATATTTTTTGAAATATCCCTGAGGATGAGCACATGCCGGACATGATTTCGGAGCGTCCTTTGCTTTTACTACAAATCCGCAGTTCAGACATATCCACAGAGTTTCCGCCGAATCGCTTTTGAATGAAGTTTCCTGTGAAATTTCAGAGAGAAATTTGTTATATCTATCCTCATGACGCTTCTCAACTGATGCAATTCTGTCAAAAAGGTCGGCTATCTGAGTGAAACCCTCATTTCTTGCTGCCTTTGCAAATTCACTGTACATTGATTCCCACTCGTAATGCTCTCCGCCTGCTGAATCTCTCAGATTTTCCGCAAGTGTCCCGAATCCTCCGAGGTGTTTGAACCACAGCTCCGCATGCTCTTTTTCATTTTCAGCTGTCTCGCTGTAGATGTTTGACAACTCAATATATCCGTCTTTTTTTGCTCTGTCGGAGTACCACAGATATTTGATGTAAGCCCTGCTTTCTCCTCCGAGAGCATAATTGAGATTTTTTTCGGTTTCACTTCCCTTAATATTTGGGATCGGTAGTTCAGCCATATTCTTTTACCCTCCTGCACCTGATTCAGCTCTCAGGCTGAACCATATCATAAATACAAAGAGTAATATATCCAAACTGCATTAAACTTATTCAATTAATTTCATGCTCACAATATGCACATGATTGTGTTCCGTTAATCTCTGTAACTTTTTCGGGAAGATATTTCTCATGGTTTGAGACACATCTCGGATTTGCACAAAACCTCTTTGACGGAAGAGGATACCCCTCTCTTTTCTTAACCTTTTCCCCGCCCTTTGTAAGAAACATAAGCACCAAAGCCATTCTGATGTACATTCCGTTCTCGGCCTGCTCAAAATATCCCGCTCTCAGATCATCGTCAACTGTATACTCTATCTCATCAACCTTCGGAAGAGGATGAAGGATCACCATATCAGACTTTGCAAGCTTCATCTTATCAGGATCAAGAATATATATTCCCGACTGCTTCAGATACTGCTCCTCATTTTTGAACCGCTCTTTCTGAATCCTTGTCATATAAAGAACATCAAGCTCACCTATGCACTCCTCAAGCGTCGGAACGTCATATACTCTTCCTCCGCTTATGCCGAGAAACTTTCTCTCATGGTCAGGAAGCTTAAGTTCATCGGTGGATATAAGATAAAATGTGTTTTCGCCGAATTTCGACAATGCCCTCAAAAGAGAATGGACTGTACGCCCATTCAGGAGATCACCGCAAAGACCGATTTTAAGTCCCGTCAGCGCTCCCTTTATCTCTTTTATTGTCATAAGATCCATCAGGGTCTGTGTCGGATGAAGATGACTTCCGTCACCTGCGTTTATCACGGGAACTCTTGAATACAAGGATGCCGCATAAGCCGCTCCCTCAAGAGGACTTCTGATAACTGCAATATCTGAATATCCTGTAACAATCTTTATAGTATCACGAAGACTTTCACCCTTGGCAACCGAACTGTTATTAGGGTCAGAAAATCCGACGACCGAACCTCCCAGCCTCATCATTGCCGTTTGAAACGACATCTGTGTTCTTGTACTCGGCTCGTAAAAGAGAGTCGCCATAACCTTGCCCGAGCAGGAATTTCTGAAATCAGCCGGACATTTTTTTATCTTTTCAGCTGTCTCATAAAGCTCCTCCCACTCGCTCATTTTTATATCTCCGAAATCAATAAGGCTGCGTGGTTCCATTTAAAATCTCCTTGATTTTATAAATTTTATTTGCAGGATTAATTCTGTTTTTTTATTTGTAATTATTTGATTGCCGATGATGTTTCGACGGGCGAGTGATAATCTCCGCTACTGATTTAAATTATATACGCTTCCGACATTATCTTTTATTACACAATTTGTATGTCCTCCGCGGTCGTCTATCAGACCCGTCATACCCCCGTTATGAAATGTATTCGATGTTACCGCACTGTTTTCCAGATTAGCAATTCTCAGAGCATAATTGGGTGTCCAGTCACCTTTTCCCCCGTCATCGCGTCCCGCGTTCATTGTATTTCCGGTAAATGTCAAGCCTTTGCAGCCGTCGAGAATACACTGTGCCGAATCAGCTACCCCTCCCTCAAATTTTCCGCTTCTGTATATTACGTTACCTGTGCATGAGACAATCGAAGTGCCGTGCAGATTTATCGCCGCTGAACCTGAGCGGTCTATATAGTTCCCTGTTATATTGTAGTGGCTTCCGCCATCGAGAACGATGCCTCCGCGCCTGTTCCACTCGATTCTGTTGCCTGTCATTGTCACC
This sequence comes from Holotrichia oblita, assembly GCA_023690525.1. Lineage (NCBI taxonomy): Eukaryota > Metazoa > Arthropoda > Insecta > Coleoptera > Scarabaeidae > Holotrichia > Holotrichia oblita. Next base: position 19,401 of record JALQSN010000219.1, read on the forward strand.
GAGGCGTTCGGTCCCTGAGAGCCGAACCCCGCTCCGCCGTTCCCTGAAAACCAGTTGTCGATGACGAACCCGTCCCAGCCGTTTATCGCCAGTCCGTCGCCTCCGCTGTATGCGAACATACAGTGCCTTACGCTGAAGCACCACACAAAATCAAGGAACACGGCGTGAGAATCGAAGTGTGCGACGCGGCAGTTCTCTATTCTGTAAGCGTCCTCTTCTTTGCCGTAGTCTTTTTTCCGTGAGAGTATGCCGGCACAATTGCCCTTGCCGAGTCCCTTCAGCGACAAGCCGTCAAGGGTCGCACCGTTTGCGTGTGTGATGTCAAATATGCATCTCTGATTTTCGTCTTTCTGAATGATCACTGCGTTTCCCGCTCTGTCAAGCCTGTAGCCCCATGAATAATCTGCCCTTATATGAACCTCGGGCTTTACGAATATCTCACCGCAAATGTACTTCCCCTCGTTTATGTATAGGGTTTCGCCCGTTTCGTGTGCTTTGTCGACGGCTTTCTGAAACGCCGCCGTATCGTCCGTTACTCCGTCGCCTTTTGCAAAACTTCTTATTTCAATCATAACCAACTGCTACTCCTATTATATAAATTCAAAACAATAAAATTTAATTTGAATTTACTCATTTTTAATTTATGGAATTACATCATGGATATAAATTCATCGCTCAATATCGCACAGGTGCCTACTGTCCTGTATGAGGAATTGATGAAAAGTGAAGAACGCTTGAAACCCTCAAATGTCATTCCGCACTTTTCCATCACTTTTCTGCTTCTGTCGTTTCCCTGAATGAATCTTGCTTCAATTCTGTGAAGATTCAACTCTATAAAGCCGAATCTCATAACGCTCATAACAGCTTCGGGTGCAATTCCGAGCCCCCAGTATGACGGATTGAGAACATATCCGATTTCTGCGCTGTTGTTTTGTATGTCAAATTTCGTAAACCCACATGTTCCTATCATCTTTCTGTTCTGAGAATAGGTTACAGCCCAGTCGTAAAAATCTCCTGCTTTGTATCTTGTCACTATATAATCAAGATAACGATATGTATAATCTTCGTTCGGATGCGGATTCCATGTCAGATATTTTGTTACATCGGGATTCTTTGAGTACTCATACATATCGCGATAATCTGATTTCTTCATCTTTCTCAGCAGGAGTCTGTCAGTCCTGATATCCGGAATGTCACTGAAAATCCTGCTTATGTCTTCCTTTTTCATACAGGAATTTTAAAACATCTCCCTGAATTTTTCACAGTAATACTGAACGTTCTCCCATTTTGATTCAGGAGGCAGACGGTGATCCGGACACGGTATATATCCTCCAAGCTCAATCATTGGTTTCAGTCTTTCAAGCTCCTTGTCAACTGCCGCATAATCGAGAGCAAACACCCTCTTATCCGTTCCTCCGACTCCTCTCAGCTCTTTTCCGTACTGATTTCTCCACGGAGTTATTTCAGCTTCCCAGGTTCCGACCTCAATCGGGAACATGGTGTTTACGCCGTTTTTAAGCCAAATCGGAACAAGCTTGTCAATGCATCCGTCACAGTCCAGAGATACAATATTGCATCCATACTGTTTCAATAAATCATTGATTTTTTTATAGTGAGGCGCAACAAATTCCTCGAATATCTCCGGATGCACAAGAGGTCCGTTTTTAAAACAAATATCCTCCCAGTAATGAGCGAAATCGGGTCTTACTCCGGCCTCAAGAAGCATCTTTGTATTGTCATAGCATATTTCGCCGATTGTATTGATTATTTCGACATACAGATCCTCATCATCGGCGTAAAGGTAGCTCACCCCTTCAACTCCGAGCATGTCTCTGATTGAGCCGTAAAGACTTCCCACATGCATTCCGACAGGATGGTCGGTTATATCATTCTGTGTTTCGGCAAATTTTTTCGCCCATTCAAGATTAACTCTGTGAGAACCTTTCTGAAGCTTGGGAAGATAAAGCGTCTCCCATGACTCTCTGTCCTCCAGAAGGGTTCCTATTGTAGCCGGAATTGAAACAAGTCCCGGTTTTACAAGCTCAATGAGTCCGTTTCCGTTCTGATATACAACGCTTCCGTCAGCATGATCTTCAATTTTTTTATGTTCAAATCCCGGATTAAGCCCGCAGGATGATCCGATATCCGCAGTCCAGCAGAAATCAAAGCCGAGACGTGCGCCTATAGCTTTGTCAGCCGCCGAACCATCCCAGCAGCCTCTCTGCTCCTCAGAAGTTATATGTCCCTCCGCAACCCATTTCTGAAGCAGCTCTGTCCAGTACCCGAAATGCACAACCGGAATCCTGTCGTAATTCTCATAATTGAGAATCGCCATTGTTCTCTGTCTGTTATTCATTGTTCATCTCCCCGTTCTTTTCAGTATTTTTTATTATTTTTATTTTACACACATCATTCTCTGAATATTATAATATTATTGACTCTCTTTTGCAATATGCTTTTTAATAATATTTTATGATTATTTTATATTTGTAAATTTTTAGTGATGTTTTGAATGCATGATTGATATCGACACAAACGTGTGTTATTATATTATAATAAAGATGTATTATAAAAAATTTCAGAGGTAAAACCAGTATGAGCACTAAAAAAACTGCATTTATCGGGGTAGGAAACATGGCGGGTGCGATACTTAAAGCATCCGTGAATCAGGGATATCTCGATGCTGAAAATATCATCATGTTCGACCATTATCCGCTGCAGTATGAAAAATACAATAAGGACGGAATTAACATAAAGACAGCGGAATCTGCATATAAAGCCGCGGAGAATGCTGACTTTATACTTCTCGGAGTCAAACCTCAGAGTGATATTTCAGGAATTCTCTCTGAGATTTCAAAGCTTGATTTATCAGATAAGGTTATCATTTCAATAATCGCCGGAGTTAAAATTCAAACTCTTGAAAAATACATACAAAAGCCTGCGAAAATCATAAGAACTATGCCTAACACTCCCCTGCTCGTGGGAAAGGGAGTGACTGCACTTTGCAAAAATGCAAATGTCACCGATGATGAATTCAGCTTCGCTGAGGGATTGTTCAAATCAGGAGGAAACACTGTTATTCTCAATGAAGATGAAATAAACCGCATCACTGCCGTAACATCAAGCTCTGTCGCTTACTTTGCTTTATTTGTCAAAGCTATATCTGATGCTTCAATAAAAATGGGACTTGAGCCTGAGAATTTGAATCAGATTGTATGTGAAACGGCAATGGGCTCACTTCAGCTCATGCATGATATGGACATGCCCCCCGAAGCTCTCATGAAAATGGTCGCTTCCCCGAACGGTACAACCGAAAGAGCTCTAAATGTATTCAATGAGAAAAATCTTTCAGATATAGTCTTTGCCGCAATGGATGCATGTGTCAAACGTGCGGACGAGCTGTCGTCAATGAACTGAAATCAACTGCAAAAGCGAATATTGAATCTTTCAAAGCCATATAATGTATTGTAAAATACCTGTAATCTACAGATTTCATCTGTCAGATTGCATCTGTTACATTATATCTGTTATGGGGGGATTCAAATGCAGTCTGCAATGTCGGCTCCGTCCGAAATAGGAACACCAAAATTAATAAGGAGAAAGGCTGTTAATCCGATAAGGTTTTATCTTATAAGATTTTTATTTCTCTTTCTCGCCGTATTCTGCGCAACTCTCATCATATGCAATTTCTTTGTACTCTCTCCCGAGGGAGCTGTATCAAATGCAATCGGAACATATCTGAAAAATCCGTTTGCCTCATGTGTGTATCCGCATGATTATATTTCAGCGATTTTTGAGGTATCATCTCCTGATATGTTTCAGATTTTCATTCTGCTTGTTCTCGGATTCACGATGCTTTGCACTCCGTCATGTGCCGTGATGGTGATGTACCGTGCATTTTCTCTCGGATTATGCACATCGTATCTGAGTTCGTATCTTCTTGTGAAAAACTCTGAAACCGCAGAAATCTCACTCGCATGGATTTTTGTTGCCGCTTATATAATGTCATCTTTTGTGATATGTATTTTTTCAGCGGTGACATGTTCCCTCTCGCTTGAGATAAAATCAACGTTTTCAGGAGGATTCAGAAAAAGATTTTTCAAACAGGGATTCAGAATGACAGCTGTTCATTTGGTCAGGTTTCTGACATTCGGAGGAGCTTTGATTCTGATAAAATTTGTGCAGATGCTTTTGTTTGCTTTGATATCCGGCTGACCTGTAACGCATTTACAAGAACAATTATCTGAACACGGGCGATTGATAATCGCCCTGCGAGTTAAAAATTAAAAGAGGTGTAAGAATTTGAATTACAACAACTACCATAACGACGACAATGATAAGAAAAAAAAGAGATTTAATATTTTCAGCAAATATGAAAAAGACGGTCCCGGAGTTGACGAGGATGAGGAAAAAATAATTGACAATCCCGGATTCATAAATTTCTTTAAGCTTTTCGGAAGAAAATTCAGAGATATTTTCACTCTTAATATATATATTGTTTTCGGGAACTTTCCTGTATTTTTCGCTCTGTTCGCACTCAGCGGATATGTGAGCATGACAAGTTCAGCTCCGTATTATCAGGTTTACGCTCCTTTGAGGGGTGTAATGAAATTTGAAAATTCCGCTGTATCCGCAGCGCTCGGAAATATATTCGGGCTTGAGGCACATATAACTGTAAACACAACGGCGACGTATATTTTATATGCTCTCGCCGCTCTTGTGATATTTACATTCGGAATTGTAAATGTCGGAACTACTTTTAATCTGAGGAATCTCATATGCGGAGAGCCTGTATTTATGTGGACGGACTTCTGGTATGCGGTGAAGAAAAATATCAGACAGGGAATAATATATGGAATTATAGATATAGTTCTGATAGTGCTTCTCGCTTATGATATTGTTTACTTCTACTACAATCTCGGTCCTACAATGATCAATATTATGTTCTATTTCAGCTTGTTTGCCGCTGTTGTCTATTTCTCTATGCGATTTTATATTTACCTGATGATGGTGACCTTTGACCTCAGCCTTTTTAAGCTCTTCAAGAACGGGCTTATATTCTCCATGCTTGGATTCAAGAGAAATGCTCTTGCATTTTTAGGAATCGCAGCTATGCTTTTCTTCAATTATTTTCTTCTGATTATATATGTTCCTCTTGGAGTCATCATACCGTTTGTTATTCTCTTCGGTGCAGGTTCATTTATGTCGGCATATGCTGCATATCCAAAGATAAAGGAATTTATGATTAATTCCAAAGGGGATGAGAATGAAGAAGATTCTCCCGATTCTGAATACAGTGATGCGGTGTAATTGGATAAAATCAAAAGCATCCGCTTGAGTTTACAAGCGGATGCTTTGCTGTGGATGCGATTATATTAATGACCCCTGCGGTTTATTTAATCGAAGAAGCAGAGACACAGCACTCTTATCATCTCGGCACATTCGGCGCGAGTCAGGTTTCTTCCGAAGTTCAAAGAATTTTTCATATTTGGAATATTTTTAAACAATCCGATTGTATCTCCCCACATAAATGCTTCCTTTGACCAGTCCGAGAGATCATCTGCATCAGAATATGACGAGAGATTGCTCTGAGAAACTTCTCCGAGTTCAATTATTTTTGAAAATCTATGTAAGAATGTAACCGCCTGCTCAACTGTCAGAACATCGTCTGTTCCGAATTTTCCCTTCCCCGTTCCCTTTGCAAGGCCTGTCTGAGCTGCCCATTTCACCGCTTCCGAATACCATGAGCTGTCGGAAATATCGTAAAATGTTTCTATAGTTCCGTTTACTGACGGACTTCCTGCGATACGGTGAAGTACGGTAACAAATGCTGACCGTGACATTTTTTCGTCGGGATTAAATTTATTTTGACCGACACCTTTCATCATTCCGTAGCGGTATACAAAATTCACAGAATCGTAATACCATGAATTTTCTTTTATATCCGTGAAGATAAGCGGATTGTCTTGGTGAGGATCCTTCTCGGGTCTGTTGTCAGTCTCATCAAAAAGATTTGTTATATCAGTGATTCTCTTATAATATTTTGAAATAGACTCGAATGTTTTGCAGAATCGCGAGTAATTGTTATATCCCTTTCCGACAAGTATATTGTTTTCCACCTGGGGATCAAAAATATACTGCTTATCGTCAATTTTTACTTCAACCCAGATATGATCGTACTCATATCCAGTAACTGAATATGTATATCCGTCAATACATCTTGCGTTAAGTCCGAGATAGCGGCACATTGCAGCAAAAACATAGCTGAAATCATCACAGACTCCGATTTTGTTTTTCAGCACACAGTATACACTTGCAAAGTTTCCGTATCCGCCGAATTTGTACTCAACATTATATACAAGCCAGTCATATATGGCTTTAACCTTTGAATATGTATCCATCGAGCTGTCCGTCAGCTCATCAATTTTTTCTTTAATGAGACTGTGTGCATCATCAATCGTAAAAGTTTCGCCGAGCCTTTGCGATGATCTTGCTCCTGCTTTTGCTTCCGCCTCATAATCCCCGCTCCCTGATTTCAGAAACTCATCAGGCATCAGAACAACTGAGTTAAGCACTTTCTGCTCCTGTGATAAATTTGTGTCAGCGGCAACCGCCGGTACGGACATCGCCAGCATAATAACAGACACAATAAATGCTGTAATTTTAATTTTCATACATTTTTATATCCTTATTTTTAATCAATGTTATCATTATACCGTTTTTATCGAATTTTGTCAACAAAAAAAGACCCCTTTTAAAAGTTTTTGAAAAGGGGTCTTTACATTTGCAAGCAAATGGGGAAAACTTTTGAAAAAAAAGTTTTCCCCTGCATAAATATATTTCACTGCCCCACTCAGCCCATTGTAAAATCAGCCGCGCTGCGGATTATTGTTCCGAGAGCATCAAGAGCTCTTCCCGCATTCTTTTTCACTCTTGATTTTTTCGGATGTGCGGAAGCTGCTATCATTCCCACTGTTCCGCCTATTATAAGACCTGTGATAATTCCTTTTGTTACATTCATTGTGTTACGTGACATTTTTAATATCCTCCGGAATTTTTGCGTATTTTTGATCGCACTTATATTATTATCAAATTTATAACAATATATGAAATGAAGTTTTTTACAGCATATATAATTTTTATATAGATTTATTTATAAATCTATTGTATAATGGCTGTAATAAATTAATTTATCACACAATTAAGGAGACGTGAAATGACTAAAATAACAATCACAACTGAACGCAAGGCTGATATAAGTCCTGATATGATGGGGCTTTTCTTTGAAGATATCAATTATGCGGCTGACGGAGGGCTTTATGCTGAGCTTATTGAAAACAGGGCTTTCAGCTTTCTTGAATGCTTCGGTGACAGACCTGTCGGATATACACAGACTCCCGCACCGTCATTTGCTTGGTCGCCGAATACTGAAACTTCAAAGATGGAATTTTTCACAGATGGGGGAAGAAGCAACACAAATCCGAATTGGCTCAGATTCACCGCTTCATCTGAGGGAGACGGATTTTCAAATGCAGCTTATGAAGGTGTAAACGTTACAAAGGATTCTGTTTATAACGCTTCTGTAATTGCGAGAATTCCTGACGGAGGAGAAATCAATATTTCACTGTGCGTCGGTGACGCTTGTGCTGATTTGAAAATTTCCGGAAGCAAATGGAGAAAATATGATGTTCAGATTAAAGCCTCATCTGATTTGAGATATGCAAAATTCAAAGTGACATTTAAAAATGCAGGTACGGCTGATTTTGATTTTATCTCACTGATGCCCGATGACGCAGTTTCAGGATTGTTCAGGCGTGACCTTTTTGATATGCTGAGTGATATGACTCCGGGATTTATACGCTTTCCGGGAGGATGCATAGTTGAAGGCAACGGACTTTCAAACAGATATAACTGGAAAAACTCGGTTGACGGAAGAATTGAAGCAGGAATTCAAATCCCTGATTCTCTATGTATGGATTGCGATTACAATCCGACAGTCGGAGATGTCAGCGAAAGAACACCAAACTGGAACAGATGGTCAGTTCACGGAAACAACGCTTCCCAAAACAGACTTGCAGGCAAATTCAGATTTTACAATCAGACCCTCGGAATGGGATTCTATGAGTATTTTGTACTCTGTGAGCTTCTCGGAGCAAAGCCGCTGCCCGTACTGGGAGTTGCTTTGGCGTGTCAGTATCAGTCGGATGAGCTTATCGAACGCTCTGACCCCGAATATCAGAGATACATTCAGGATGTGCTTGACCTGATTGAATTCGCAAACGGAGGAGCTGATACAGTCTGGGGAGCGAGAAGAATTGCTATGGGTCACGAAAAGCCGTTCGGTCTTGAGCTTGTAGGAATCGGAAATGAGCAGTGGCAGACTGATAAGGTTGATTTCTTTGAAAGATACACAGACTTTGAAAAAGCTGTACACGAAAAATATCCCGATATAAAGCTGATAGGCTCAGCCGGACCTAATGTAAATTCTCCTGCATATGAATCGGCGTGGAAATATTACTATCAAAGCGCAAAAACAAACTCAAATCACGCATACGCTGTCGATGAACACTATTATGTACATCCCGACTGGCTGTGTTCCGCTGATACGTTCTATGATAATTATCCGAGAGATGTAAAGGTTTTTGCCGGAGAATATGCGGCACATCCGAGAAAAGGAAATTATCTCAAAGAAAACACATGGTACGGTGCTTGTGCCGAAGCGGCATTTCTTACAGGAGTTCAGAGAAACTCTGACGTTGTTGTTTTAGCATCATACGCTCCGTTGTTTGCGAGAGTGAACTACGCTCAGTGGTCGCCTGATATGATATGGTTTGACGATCAGAAAGCATGGGGTTCTCCGAGCTATTATGTTCAGAAAATATTTGCACGCAATATGGGAAGCTATAATCTCGGAAATGTCATCGAAACTGATGAAAAGCTTATTTACCGTGCCGTGAGCTATGATGAAGCTTCAAAAGAGATTATCGTAAAGCTTGTGAATGCATCCGGAAGTGCAGAGGACATTACACTTTCATTTGATGGATTCAATCTTAATAAAAAAGCGTCAGTCACCGAAATGACGGGAGGGCGCGACGAGGTCAACAGTCCCGATAATACTGACAATATCGTTCCTGTTTTCTTCGATATCGATATCTTTGAAAATACAAAGATACCAATGAAGCCCGATTCGTTTTTAACTATAAGAATTCCTGCCGATATATAACTTGTAATGTTAAACTTATTTTTAAAAGTTTCAGAATTTATATAGACAAAACAGATTTTAGTAGGTATAATGATGAAAAAGCAATGTACAATAACATAATATTAAGGAGTAAAAAATCATGTTCAATGGAATAGGTTCAGATATCGGAAATTTATTTCTGCTTTCAAATGCAAAATCACGTTCGATTTCTCCTGAAAATTATAACGGAGAAAAAGGTGCCGGAGCTATGTGCGAGCTTGAAGACGGGTTTGCAAGAGGTGCGGCAAGAGATCTCGGAAAGGGATGGAAGGTAAATCCGTTTGTAAGAATCAAACCTCACACCACGCATACCATTGCCGAGATAAATGAATCGGGATGCATTCAGCATATCTGGCTTACCCCCACTGGAAAATGGAGAAATCAGATAATCCGTTTTTACTGGGATGGTCAGGAAACTCCGTCTGTTGAGTGTCCTTTGGGAGATTTCTTTGCTTGCGGATGGAACAGATACGCTCAGATAAGCTCATCGGCAATTTGTGTAAATCCCGGAAGTGCGTTCAACAGCTACTGGCAGATGCCCTTTAAAAAAAGCTGTAAAATCACTCTCGAAAATATAGGCAACGATGAAGTAACTCTTTACTATCAGGTTGACTACATACTCACGGAGGTTCCTGAGGATGCAGCATATTTCCATGCATCATTCAGACGTTCAAATCCGCTTCCGTACAAAGAAGATTTTGTCATTGCTGACGGAATCAAGGGAAAAGGTCATTTTGTCGGGACATATATGTGCTGGGGAGTGAACAACACCGGATGGTGGGGAGAGGGTGAAATCAAGTTCTTTATGGACGGAGACGGCGAATATCCGACAATATGCGGAACAGGAACTGAGGACTATTTCTGCGGCTCATACAACTTTGACATCGGAGGAAAATATCAGGAATTCACAACTCCGTATGCAGGACTTCCTCAGGTTATCAGAGGTGACGGACTGTATTCATCTCAGCAGAGATTCGGTATGTACAGATGGCACATCACCGATCCCGTAAGATTTGAAAGTGATTTGAAAGTAACAATCCGTGCTCTCGGATGGAGAGAGGGAGGAAGATATCTTCCGCTCCGGGATGATCTTTCGGCAGTGGCATACTGGTATCAGGAATTGGGAACGGGAACACAGCTTCCGACTCTTCCTGACAAGGACTATCTTGAAATAATTTAACAAGCCGCTTTAATAAATTTTATATATTTATATATGGGAAAACTTTTTCAAAAGGTTTTCCCTTTTATTTATAATTTGAGAATACATCATATGAGCGGCTTCTTCCGGAGTAATATTGCTGACGTCAATTTTCCGTGTATCCATATTACGGTAGTTTTGAAGTCTCGGCAAGGACCGCTCCAACACATAAGGTTCTCTTATGCCATCATCGATATCTTTTTGAAGTCTTTGCATCAATGCATCTTCAGAGCAGACGAGCGAAAATTTATACAGATTATAATCGGTATTATGCAGCAGTGAAAGTATATCATCTATCATACTTTCAACATGCATCACCCAGCAAAAGATTACGTTTTCATACTCCGAACAGTTTAAAAAGCTGTCTAATAAAAAACCCATATTTTTCTTTGACATCTCTTTTGTTTCATCAGTGACAGTCCACGGATCAGCATACCAGCACCAGTCTCCGTCAAGAAAAACGCACATCGGCAGTAATCTGAGCAGTATTTTGCTCGTCGTTGTTTTTCCGACTCCCATCGTGCCGTTGATAAATATCAGATTTTTCATCTGTCATCCCAGACCTTATCCATGAAGTGAGCGTCATTTCCCAGATCTCTGTAACCGCATTTAGGATACAGCTCATCTATGAATAAAAATCCGTTGTACCCGTGAACGTTTCTCCCTGCCTGGTGAAATATCATATTATCGTGCATTAAATAGTTATCTTTATTTACTCTTACAATGAAATATTCCATATTAAAAATCTCCTTGAATTTGAAAAATGCTTTCGTCAATCGTGCAGCCCTCAAAAAAAACATCATTTTCGATATCCTTTATATACTGTCCGAAATCAAAGTAAATCTCAAACAGATCATTATACACAACCGCTGTAAAACCGTTGGAAGGATAAACGCCTATATGCCAGCTAAACGCCTCGATTTGCCTGTACCGCATGAACAGCATAATTTTTTCGAGCCAAAAAGCACTCAATGAATTTTCCATGTTATAACCGAACATAAAATTTTTAATAATCCTTAACGCAAAGTCGTTTTTTTCGCTTTTTTCCCTACTGTCGTCAGGCAAGCCCCACCAAATGGCGTGATACAGAGATACGGCGATATCCTGTGCAAAAAAACCGTATCCGCAGGAGTCAAAGTCGAGTACGCTGATATCGTTTTCGTTAATCAAAATATTCTGCTGGTGCATATCACCGTGGATGAATCCATATGAATCTGCGTCCTTCGGCAATACGGACATTTCATTTTGTATACGTGCCATCTTTTCGTGAACAGCCGGCAGAGCCGCATAGTTTCCGAGCGGGCTGAAATTTTCCTCAAAGTGCGGACGTTTGGGCAAATTTTCCGGAGGGATGTAGCTTTTACTCACACGGTGCATACGTCCCATGGTTCTTCCCCAATTGAAAAACATTTTATTGTTCCATACGGAAGAATCGTTTTTATTCCAATAAACTCCGGGCAGTCCGTGAAACATGCAGATGGTGCACACTTCGCCGTCATCCTCAAATGTCTCAATCAATTTGCCGTTGTGTGAAATCACCAATTCGGGAACCCGTATGCCGTTTTTCAGCAAATACCCTATCCAATGGATTTCTCCGGAAATATAATCAAATCCGCTTGATGAAATACGCAGGTAAAAATTTTTACTGTCTTTTTGGATTTTATAAACCCTGTTCGTGCCGCTGTCTACTCTCTCGGCATTATTAAGGTCGAAGCCGTAGCACTTTGATGCATATGACAATAAATTATCCGCCGACATTCGAACACTCCAATCATATATTATATAAATTTTCCGCACTGCCATTATTATATATTAACGTGAGTTGGATGGATTATATGCAGGGGGAAATTTTTGCAAAAATCTCCCCCTTTGCTTGCTCCCCCTTTGCTTGCAAAGGTATTGCACCCCCTTAAAAACCTTTAAAAAGAGGTTTTATATCTCAAATTTAGTTTTTTTTATTTCATGGTTTGTGTTCATCGATCTCACGTTATATTATATCACACGCAGGCAGTTCAAACAATATACATCATACAAAAAAGGTATAATTTGTTTTAAAAAATTTTCGGTATATATTTTTCCTGCAAAATGTTATATAATAAAGTTAAAAATCTGAAGGAGACTTTTTGCAAATGAACAAAACAAATGAAATTGTAATAAGAAATATCACTATGAATGATATTCCCGGTATCATGCACATTCACCGCTCATGTGAAGACCCTTGGAGAGAAAAGGATACCTGCACAGCTTGGATATCAAAGCGTATCGACTGCGGCTTCTATATGCAGGCGGCTGTGGTTGATGAAAAAGTTGCAGGTCACGGAGAATGGGTGATATCCGATGAGCCTGACAGAAAATATCTGTATCTCGGAATGCTTCAGATTGACGACGACTATCAATTCAGAGGGATCGGAAGAAAAATGATTGCCGACGGAATCAGGTATGCTAAAAATCACGGGTGTAACTTTGTTGTCACACTCCCTGAGACTGACAACACATCCATTGAATTTTATAAAAAATGCGGATTTAAAGAGGTGCGTGGGCTGTACACTCTCAAAATACGCACCGAGGATTACAAAGATTATGCTTTCAGCGGAAAATCAATAGAAAAAATTCCGTTTGAGGTTATCAAAGAAAAGAAGTTCATGTTTGAAAAGTGTCAGATTTCATCTCACCACATGTGGCAGGTACAGAATGAACTTCCGTCAACTGACACAGACCGCCGTACTCCCGCCGTACTGCTTGACGACGGCTCGTATATTCAGCTTTCATACTTCCCTGACTGGGGTGACGGAGCATTCATGGCGTGCTGGAGCAACGCAAACAATTATGAGCATCTCATAAAATCAGCTCTCGCACTGGCGTATTCACACGGTCGGGATTCACTTGAGTTTTATTATCTCGAGGATGAGGATGTGTTTGACGGATTCGATGTATATGAAAAGCAGCGTGACAATGTTGAGCTGATTTACAATATTGAAGCAGCCGAATATGTACATACAAAAATCGACATCGAAAAAGACAGGGACTATATTTTTGAACGTCACTGCCGTATCAATTATGAATGCGACTGTCCGTGGGCGAGAAAAACTCCGTACGATGAATACCGCTCAAGGTGGTTTTCAGATATCGGACAGCAGAACGGATTTTTATCAGCTCTTGAAGACAGTATGAGAGATGAGCGTACAATTGCTGAGATTATAAAAACAGAATCCGGTGAAGTTATCGCCTATCTATGGGCGGCATTCCACGGAGAGGACAGCAATTTTATATGGTCTGATATACAGGATATTTATGTTGAAGAAGCTTTCCGAGGTATGGGAATAGCGTCATACCTGATAGAGTACGCGGAAAAATCCGCCAAGCTGAACGGAGCAAAGGTAATCCGCTCAGGCACCGGATGCGAGAATTTCAAATCTGTCGGATTACATGAAAAAGCCGGATATTATCAGTACAGATATGAATATGAAAAAGTATTATGAGTAAAATTATAAGTGAAATAAAAGCGTTTGAAATTGTAAACGAATTTCTGACCGAACTCCGTGAAAAAGATGAAAACGGAATCTTGGCATTATATGTAATCGGCTCTCTCGGGGGAGGTTATTATCGTCCGGGACAAAGCGACATTGATACAGTGATACTTGTAAAAAACAGTGCGGAGATAACACAGAATGAGATTGACGGGATAGCGGAAAAATATCATATAAAATACGATATTCCAAAGGGATTCGGCTCTGTCATGATATATGAATCGGAATTATCTCCTCCCTATCTGAAAAGTGAAACTGAGGAATTTGAATTTACTGTTGAAATCGCACGTCTTAAAATTCAGGGAAAACCAATTTTCGGGTCAATAAATCTTGAAGATATAAAAATGCCGTCAAAAGAGGATTTTATAAAAGATGCTGTTATTATGGAGAATTGGTTCAATAAAGAATTCGGCTACCCGATGTTTGACAAGCTTCAGATTACGGGATGTGTAAATTGTATTTTAGGAATGCTGAGAAGTTATCTTATCATTGAGAAAAACATTTTTGATTTCAATAAATTTACAACTGTTGACACATATCTTGCAAATGATCCACCTGTTATAAATGAAGAAGTATTTTCATTCATTCAAAGAAAGCTTCATGATGAAGTTGTTGGAGATGAGCGAGATTTAGAGGCACTTCGAAAATGTGCGGTTGAATTCAGAGAATTTTTCAATCGAAGATTATTGGGATACGAAAATCCATATAAGGATATCCATATTAATTAAAGGGAGCACAAACAACTGTGTTCCCTTTAATTTTTTAAGCTTTATACCAATTTTTCAGCGTCAGATATACTGATTCCGTTTTCTCTTGCGATTTTCGCCAAATCCTCATACTCAGGTTTGCTTTTTTCAACACCCCATCCGGAGGATTTTTTTACTCTCACCTGTCCGAACTCAGTGTCGGCGGATGTCACTTCCCTGCTTAGTGTATATCTCTGATAAACAGCTTCCCTCACTCCTAAAGTTGTGGTGTGTTTCAGCATAAGCTCAGCCGCTCTTTCCGCCATATCACGCCTACAGATACAGCACAGCATCACAGCGGGACGTGATTTTTTCATACCTATCGGAATTGTATAAACATCCAGTGCTCCGCTTGCAAGGAGAATTTCCATAGCAAATCCGATGGCTTCCGGTGTCATATCGTCAAGGTTGCAGGATAATTCCGTAACCTCATCTTTGCCCTCTTTTTTACTCTCTTTGTTTTCAGCTGAGACAGCTGATTCATTCTCTCTGTCTCCGATCATTGCACGGACACAGTTAGCCGCTTTGAAATCCTTTTTTCCCATCCCGTAGCCGATTTTTGATACAGTCATAACAGGCATAGATGAAAATTTTGTTGCAAAATGCTTCAGAATTGCAGCTCCCGTGGGAGTACACAGCTCACCCCTGACAGAGCCTCCGTATATCGGAACATATCTGAGAATATAAGCTGTGGCAGGTGCGGGAACAGGGAGTATACCGTGAGCGCACTTCACCTGACCGCTTCCCACGTGAACCGGAGATACAATCACTTCATCCGGAGAAAGCTCCTCCATCAGCATACAAACCCCTGTGATGTCAGCAAGAGCGTCAAGAGTTCCGACCTCGTGAAAATGCACCTGATTTACAGGTCTTCCGTGAACGCGGCTCTCGGCTTCAGCTATCAGTGTGTAGATTGCCGCAACATCTTTTTTCACCTTGTCCGAAACAGGAAGACGAGATATCAAACGGCTGATTTCACCCATTCCCCCATGCGACTGCTCATGTACATGAGTGTGGTCATGCTCACCTTCGTGTGAGTGAGAGTGACCTGTATGATCATGGCGGTGATCGTCCTCCTCATCTCCGTTGATTTTAACTGACATATGAGTTCCCGTGATTCCGCACTTCACCGATACTTCAGGTACAACCTCAACTCCCTTTAATCCGAGAGCATTGACTTTTTTCAAAAAGGCTTTTTTATTGTCCGAAAGCTCAAACAAAGCGGCTGTCAGCATATCTCCGGCAGCTCCCATCGAACAGTCTATATACAGTGTTCTCATCTTTTTCCCTCCATGTGATTTATCATACTCGCAAGATATCCGGCACCGAATCCGTTGTCAATATTCACAACAGATACTCCGCTCGCACATGAATTGAGCATTGAAAGCAAAGCGGAAAGTCCGTTGAATGACGCACCGTATCCGACACTTGTCGGAACTCCGATAACCGGACAGTCGGCAAGTCCCCCGACTACACTCGCCAATGCTCCCTCCATTCCGGCAATCGCAATTATAACTCTCGCACTCATAATTCCGTCAATATGTGAAAGAAGTCTGTGAAGTCCGGCAACTCCGACATCATAAAGTCTCACCACATTGTTTCCCAGAGCCTCGGCAGTTATCGCCGCTTCCTCTGCAACAGGCATATCACTCGTTCCTCCCGTTGCCACAACTATATTTCCGATTCCGTCACGAGCGGGCATTTCACCGACAATTCCGATTCTTCCCATCTCATGATACGTAAACGGATGTATCGCTCCGATATAGTCAGCGGCTTCCTTATTCATTCTCGTGATAATAACAGTTTTCTGCCCTCTCTCAAGCATAGCTCCCGATATTCCGGCTATCTGCTCGGGAGTTTTTCCGGCACCGTATATCACCTCAGCTATTCCCTGTCTCAGCTCTCTGTGGTGATCGAGCTTTGCATAGCCGAGATCTTCAAACGGCTGTAATTTAAGCTTCAGCATCGCCTCATCCGGAGTTATATTTCCTTTTTCTATTTCTTTTAATATATTGTAAATATCCTGCTGTCCCATTTTTTCTCCTTATTTTACTTGTTTATTATACCGCTTAATGTACGGAACGACACATCTGTTATCGTGATGTCAGATCAAGCACGACTGATTTGAAATTTTTTCTGAGCTGACCTAAAATTTCATTTCGCTTCTGAATTAAATCTGTCATCTGATTTTCCCTAATCTGAAGCTTTGCCGTATCTTTATCAGATACACGGACTCTGAAATCGGAAAATCCGAGAGCAAATAAATAATCCTCAGAGCTTTCAACCTTTTTCAAAATTTCAGAAGTGATTTTCATTCCCGCCGGAATTCTTGTCGCAAGACATGCATAAGCCGGCTTGTCCCATGTAAAAAGTCCGGCTTCCTTTGAAAGCTTTCTTATTTCATCCTTTGTCAGTCCGCATTCCCTCAAAGGAGAGCGTACAGACAATTCTCTCACAGCTCTCATTCCGGGACGGTCATCTGCATCATCTGAGGCGTTGTTTCCGTCGATAACTGATTTGAAGCCATCCGATTCAGCGTGGTGTATCAGAGCTGAGAACAAGGCTTTTTTGCAATAATAACAGCGGTTATCAGGATTTGCTTCAACCTCAGACACATTTAAAATATCTGCTTCGATAACCTTGATATCAGCTCCGAGATGACGAGCCATTCTGATTGCGTCATTATATTCAAACTCAGGCTGAAATACTGTTTTTATATAATAAGCTCTCACATCTGCTCCGTATTTTATGGCTGAGTACAGAAGATATGACGAATCAACCCCTCCTGAAAATCCGAGAGCTACGGATTTATTTTCTGTGAAAAATTCTTTTAAGTTCATTTTATATATAATTTTCCTTTTTGGTATAATGGGAGATATATTTCCACCGCAAGACGGGCGAACGCAGTTCGCCTCTACATTATACAACTTTAATCAAATGCTTTCAAGAGCCTTTCATTAAAATTTGAAATTATAAAAATCAAAAACCGGAGCTTTTTAACTCCGGTTTACTGGCGTTTAATTTTGGTTCATTTTATTGATAATCTTAGTCATTTTATTTTCTTCTCCGGCTTTTGAGTTTTCTGTAAATGCTCCGAAGCTCCTGTATGTGATGATTCCCTCCTTATCAAATGTATAAGAAGATGGCGCTGATTTGAATTTGAATCCCCATTTTACAGTGTTTCCGACTTCGGTATAGATATTGAATTCGGGATAAAGACTGATATAATTATCAACAACTTTACTGTCCGATTCATTTTCAATACTATAAAAAATTATATAAATATTGTCATATTGTACCTCAGATTGATTCGGATACAGAAGAATTTCATCCATTATCGTCTTTATATGCGGACATGACGGAAAAGAAAAAATCATAAGGGTATTTCCTTTTTGAGAATCAAAAATTTCTGCTGAATCTGTCACCTCACCTGTTTCAGCGTCAGTCAGAGAAAATTCGGGAGACGGCCGACCCACAACCGGAGGATTTCCGCTTGTATTTTTTATCTCCTCCAATTGAATATTATATTCCGTCCTGTCAGCGTATATTGAATAAGCGAGGATTACGCCGACAATGGCATAAACAATTATTTCTATTATGATTTTTCTTGTTTTCTTAATGTTTTTCATTGTTAATTACCCCCTCTCTGTCAGGAATCAGACAAAATTTTTGCCGCACTTGTTCTTGCCGCAATCAATGCCGGATAAAGTGATACAATGATGCAGAATCCCGCTGTAATCACAAATGAAAGAATGCAGAACAAAGGATCAAACTCTATCATCACCCGCATATCGGGAATCATATTTCCCGAAAAAATAATGATAAGTGCGTTGACAACAACAAATCCTATCGTCATTGGAATAAGTGCGATTTTCATTGTCCAGTTTACAATGACAATTCTGAGTATATCCTTGTATGCAGCTCCGCAGGCTATATTTACGGCAAGCTCTTTTCTGTGCTTGTTTATGTGAATCATGAGAACTCCAAGTATTCCGAGTCCGCATATCACAAGAAGTGCAATCGCATAAAAATTAAGGATGCTCATTGTAAATATTACACTTGAATCTATAAATCCGTATTCTTCAATATACTGTGCCGCTTGGATTGTAAGACCTTTATTTACCGCTGATGCCGCACTTATAGTCACGGAAACAAGAAGCATCTGTATAAATACCATTTTTGATTTCATCTCTTTGCCACTCTCCTATTCCGATTCTTTTATAGCCTGTGCAGGCTGAAGCTTTGAGATACTTTTTGCAGGTAGGAAAACCGAAATCCATGTCAGAAATATGACAGCCGCCATTCCCCCCGTGACAGTGTAAATATTGAATGAAAACAGATATCTTCCCGATGCCTTGTTCAGAAGCATGATAAGAACTCCCGTAAGTGCAAGTCCGATATATCCTCCCTTAACTGAGAGAATAAGTATTTCACCCGCAAGCTCACGGCTGATATTCCTCGGAGTTGCACCAAGTGCCATTTTCAGTGCAATCCGGCTCTGATTATTATAAACAGCCGCTGTGGCAATCTGAATAATATTGAATCCTGCTGTCAGCATCAGAAGCATTGAGATAAACGTTACAGCCGCAACAGCAAGCA
Source organism: Holotrichia oblita (assembly GCA_023690525.1). Classification (NCBI taxonomy): domain Eukaryota; kingdom Metazoa; phylum Arthropoda; class Insecta; order Coleoptera; family Scarabaeidae; genus Holotrichia; species Holotrichia oblita. Next base: position 38,712 of record JALQSN010000219.1, read on the forward strand.
TATTTCCCTCAATTCCTCCCAATTTATCCTCAGATTCTGATATTACATCGATATATGCCTCATATCCGTCAATTTCTCCTTTTTCCATGTCCAGAGAATTGACAGTCTCTTTCAGCTCTTTCTTAAGATTTATCAGCTCATCCTGAGATGCTATTTGTGACAGAGGCTTTCCGATAATATATTCTATTGATGAATATTCATTTATCTCACCGTCCGTAAATATCGGTTCATCTCCCATCTCAATCCAATATGCGTTGCTCATCATATTTTGAATATTTACAGCGGTTGTATAAGGCAGAATTATTATCTGACCGTTATGGGCTGTATGTATGAAAAAGTTCCTGTCATTTGTCTCACTGTCGGTATATGCAAACACTCCCGAAACCCTGTACGGCTCGGAGTTTATCATCAGTATCATATCCTCCTCATATTCGATTCCGTAAAAATCAACAAGCTCCTGACTGATAACACATACCTTTTCAAGATTCTCGCAGTCCTGACGGGTGAAAAATTCTCCCTCGGTCATTACTAAATCCTTGATATCAGGAAATTTTTCAGATACACCGAACACTGCAGACAGCTCAGCGATGTTTTCCTCCGAATTACCTGTGGCCGCAGTCAAATTATTGTTGTATGTTGTACACCTGACAACAGGCGACATTGCAGCTTCGTGCTCAAAATGCTCCGAAATTATATCATAATTATTAAGTCTCATTCCCATTCGGACATAACCATTGGGTATATCAGCTGTGAGATAAAATATCAGAGGTGCGTCAACATCCTGCTCCGCTTTTTCCGTCAACGCCTTTGTTGTGTAAAACTGCTGTATATTGCAGACAAAAATCAAGGATGCCGCAAGACCTGTAGCTATACCGATTATCAGAAGCTTTCTTTGAATGCTGTTAAGCATATGTATAATCCTCTCTTTCACATTTCACATATCAGGCGGAAATGTCGGAGATAATCTTTCCGTCTGTCATTTCAATTATCCTCTCGGCATATCCGGCAATTTTTACATCGTGTGTAACCATAATGATTGTCTTTCCAAACTCATCATGAAGTGAAAGAAGCAAATCCATGATTGTTTTACTTGTGGATGTATCAAGATTTCCTGTAGGTTCATCCGCGAGAATTACTTCCGGCGAATTGACAAGAGCTCTTGCAATCGCAACTCTCTGCTGTTCGCCTCCCGAAAGTTCTGACGGAAGCTTATTGCAAAGATGCTCTATTTTTATATCTTTAAGCTGCTGCATTGCAATATTTTTATGCTCTTTTTTGCTTGCTGTCTCACTATACTTCAAAGGAAGCATAACATTTGCAAGTACATTTGAATCAGGAACAAGATGAAACGACTGGAACACGAATCCAAACTTTTTTGAGCGAGCCAAAGCTTTTTTCCTGATATCAAACAAAGACACATCTTCATTGTCAAGATAATAGCTTCCGTCTGTAAAATCATCAAGACATCCCGTAATATTGAGAAGTGTGCTTTTTCCACACCCTGATTTCCCCATAATTGCAACAAATTCATTGCTTCCGATTACGAGGTCAATTCCTTTTAAAGCATCTACTTTTCCCCTCTCCGAAGAATATGTTTTGCGGATATTTTCAAGTTTTATCATGCTGTGTGTCCCCCTTAAAAAAATTCAATTAATTCAATAATTTTTCAAGGCATCTGTCAATCCATTTTATATCTGCCTCAAGCCTTAAAATATTACGCTCTATAACCAGTCCCGCTCCGCTGTGTGAATCCTGCATTTTATTCTGTTCTCTGACAAGCTCCTGCATTTTACGCATAAGTGAAACCTTGAAATCACGCACACTTGCAATAAGTATCGTTTTGTCAACCATATCGGATACCGCAAGCTTGTATGAAAGATTGTCTGTATATGTTTCCCATACATCCACCTCACTCAGCCATCTTTCCAGCTCCGCCTGTCCGTCCTCCGTAATTTCATATGTCTTTTTTTCATTGCCGCTTTCCTCAGCTTCATCCTGACAAAGGACAACAAGATGATCTCTCTCCATTCGTGCGATTGTGGAGTATATCTGACCGAAATTCAGATTCTGATTTACCACAAGAAGTTTATCGTACATCAGTTTCAAGTCATATCCATGCATCTTTTTCTGCGAAAGCATGGCAAGAAACATGTGCTTTACACTTATAACTATCACCCTCTCATTATATACTCGGTATATATACTCAGTATATATCATATTATTACTTTTGTCAATAAGAATTTTTAAATAATCTGTGGTATTTACAATTTCATATGCATATAACTGTATAATAGCCGGCATCCACACAGAAAGGTGAATATCATGATAAACAAAAACCTCATATTCAAATACGCTGTTTTATTTACTGTCGGAGGTATCGTCTATTACCTCACCGAGCTTCTCTGGAGGAGACATTCATATATCAGCATGGCAATCACCGGAGGAATATGCTTTGTTCTTATGGGGCTTATCAACGAAATACTTTCATGGAAAACTCCGCTTGTATTTCAAATGCTCATAGCCGCCTGTATCATCACGGTTATAGAATTTATCGCAGGATGTATACTCAATCTGTGGCTTAAGCTTGATATATGGGATTATTCAAACATGCCGCTGAATCTGCTGGGTCAGATATGTGTTCCGTACTTTTTTCTGTGGTATCTGCTTTCAGCTGTCGGTATAGTGCTTGATGACTGGCTGAGATATTGGTGGTTCGGAGAGAAAAGACCCAAATACAGATGGATATCAGTAATATAACGGAATAAAAAAATACGGCGGGATACTTTTCTTTTAAAGTATCCCGCTGTATTTTTTATAAATAATATTTATTTTCTTTTTTTGGATACTGCAAACGCAACTGACGCAGATGCCATCAGAATCAGAGGAATAACTACAAAATCTGAGGTCTCCGCCGCTGTGTCGGGAGTTGCAGCCGGTTTCCCGGCCGGATCAGATACAGCTTCGGGTTCGGCAGGAGTATCGGGAGCCGGTTCAGCCCCGGCAGGCTCCGGTTCAGCCTCAGGTTCGGGAGCTGCGGGTGTCTCAAACACTTTATAATCTTCCACAAATTCAATATTGTCTATGTAGAACGGATCTCCTCCCGCAAGATAGTCTGCGTAATCCCAGAACAGATATACTCCCGTAACATCACCCATCGGTGCAGGAGTATCTTTGTCATACCCTTCCCAGTTGGCAGCTTCACGAACGACAAAATCCTCAACAGGAAACGCAAAGTATCCCTTGAATCCATATACGTCGGAATTCTGAGCATCACCGAAACATCCGTCTCCTCCGTGATACATTGTCTCCCATGCGGTTGCGCCGTCAGCCATATAATAGAACGGCCACTCTGTGTTTTGAGAATTTTCTTCATCTGTTGTGAAAAGACTGTATGATGAATCCGATGTTCCGTAGTTGGCTTTTCTGAATCCTACATCACCGGACAGATCCATCCATACTCTGAGATATTTCATTCCCGTATAATCTGATGCTATTTTATTTGACGGTGTGACAAAAAGATACAGACCCACATTATCCATTGCATCACTTTTAATTTCAAGAGCCTTTGAGCCGTCAACACCCTTTCCGTCAACAATCTCTGCGGAAACGGCATCCTGTTCACCTGCATCATTCCAGTTTCCGATCCAGTAGTCACCAACATCACCATCACCAAAAACGCGGTTTTCACCTGCCTTGAATGAAGAATAGTGGTCAAAATCCGTGAACATCTTCGCGGATACAGACACTGCCATAGATGCAATCAAAATCGCCATAAGCACGAGGGTCATCGCTTTTTTCATTTTCATACACTCCTCCATAATTTACGGTTTGTCCGTTTGATTTATAATAAACCGGAATATTGTATACTTACCGGAATATCTTTTATTCTTTATCATATTACTTATTTTTAAAGCTTTTAAATTTTAATTAAGAACCGCTTCCATTATTTTCGAAGCTGTCTTTGCGAAGCTTTTTTCAACTCTTGCCATCGCTGAAGACACGTTTCCGCTTTCAACTCCCATAGTATAACCGGTTATTGCGCCGCTCAAGCCGTATGCATATGCGATATCATATGCTCTGTTTTGTTTCATAAGTCGAAGCATTTCAGCGGAGTTCGGGTCTCTTGCTCCTTTTCCTATAACTGCCATTTCAAAGTATATGTCCATTACATTATCATATGTATCGGCAGCGAGACATTCGAGAACCAAACCAACCATCTCATCATTATCATCCGTTGTAATCGGAACATAAAATGCGATAGGATTCTGTACATATACACGGCTTTCGGAAACGGTGTAATCATATGTGGGATAACAGATAATTCCGTAGTCGTCATCCTGATCTCTCAGGTTTCTGAAATCTCCGAGAAGACGGCTGTAGAATAGTGCTCTTCCCTCTTTGAACATCACACGCGACTTGTCATCTCTTGCCGGATATGACATATTTTTATCAAGCACAATTGTTTTTACAAGCTGTGCCACAGAGACAAGTCTTTCGCTGTCTGAATTAAGCTTAAATGTTTCGTTTGCTGTATCAATTGACGTAAGCGATATACCCGATGCATACAGCCACGGAAGATATTGAAACTCACGTCCGGAAATACCGAATCTGTCAGAGTCAACTGCCATTTTTCCGTCACCGTTGAGATCTGATACCACCGCTGTCATCATATTGTACATTTTATCCATTGTCCATTCTTTGTCGATATACAGCTGATACGGGTCTTCTAAATTAAATTTCGAGAGAAGTGAGCCGTTATAAAACAGAGTTGCCATCCCCTCATAATGGTCAAAGCTGATATCCGGATATCCGAAAAACATTTTTCCGTTTATTGCAAGGGTTTCAATCGCACCCTGATCCCAATAAGGCTTAGTCATATCAATTTTCGGAAGTTCATTTATCGGAAGGAGATAACCTTGTGAAATCATTCCGCTTCCGTTCTGCAGAAGCTCATATATCACATCGACATCATGGCTTCCTGAAATTACAGTTGCCTGCAATTTTTCAACCGCACTTCCGTATGATATTTCAAATGTGATATTCAGCTTTTCCTCAACTCTGCGATTTCTTTCATAAATAGCGTCATCAAGGATTTCGCCTCTCATTTCTTCAAAGTCTATTGCACTGTAATATTCCTGAGACAATTCTCCCTGAGCTATAACAAAAGTGTATCCTCCGAAATCCATTCCCTGAACCATATCGGAATATTTAACCTCGGACGTTTGTACATCCGGTGAAAGCGAATCTGTCGATTGCCCAGATGTATCTTTTGCCCCCTCATTATCAGAGGGCAAATCGGATGAACAGGCTGAAACAGTTACCAGCATTGATAAAACAAGTATTAATGACATCACTTTGCAAACACTGATTTTCATATAAATTGCCACTTCCTTTCACACGATTTCACAAATAATTCATGTGGTCTTTCCAGTCTGTTTTCATTATACCATATCATTTTCATATTTTCAATATATATCTCAAATTTAAACACAATATTACATGTTTTTTACGAATCATATATATTTTATACCTATTGAAATACAACTGAGTTTTTAGTATAATGTATCTGAGAACATTCAACAAACATTTTTGAAATATAAAAAAACAAATTTACTGAAAGGGAAATATTATGATTACACACAACGAGATACCAAATGACAACGGATTTTTAACCAGTCTTGAGCAAATGAAGGATTTGCTCGCCGATGGATTCACGCAACGATTCAAGGGAAAGACAAAAGATGAATTAATCGCATGGCAGTCTGAATCAAGGGAGATTTTTAAGAAGATACTGGGTTTTGACACTTTTAAACCGTGTGACAACAAGGTCTTTGAAATCAGCACGGAAGTTTTCAGTGAGTACACCCGTATCAAATATGTACTTCAGACAGAGGAAAAAGTATATGTTCCATTCTATGCACTTATTCCCGCTGATATTAAACCAAATGAAAAACGTCCGGTTGTCATATGTCCTCAGGGTCACTTCAACAGAGCCAAGGAAAGCGTTGCGGCCGTGAGATATGAAAAAGGTGTTGATGAAGATATTGAGCTTTATCATACAAACTACGGAGAAGATTTTGTCAAAATGGGATATATCGCATTTTGTCCTGATGCGAGAGGGTTTGGCGAACGTGCAGAGAAAGCCGCACAACCTGACGGAGCATGGAAATGCACCTGTACACAGCTCAACAGAATGGCAATTCCTCTCGGACGCTGTGCGATCGGAATGAGTGTATGGGATCTGGTGAAGCTCTGCGATTATATATGTACTCGTCCTGACTGCGACACTGACAGAATAGGATGTGCCGGTTTATCCGGAGGAGGACTTCAAACTCTGTATTTTACGGCAATTGACACAAGAATAAAATGTGCCTGCTCAAGCGGTTATTTTTACGGAGCGATGGAATCTCTTCTTGAAATGAACGGAAATTGCGACTGCAACTACGTTCCTCATCTGTGGCAGAATTTTGACATGGGTGATATCGGTGCCTTGATTGCTCCCCGAGCTTTCATAGTTGAATCAGGTCTCAGGGACAGCCTGAACGGAAAGAGCGGCATAAACAATGTCACACAACAGCTTGATATTACGATGGGAGCGTATTATTTATATACCGTTTCCGAAAAGATCGCTCATACAACCTTTGATGCAGGACATAAGTGGAACGGCACTGATGTATACCCGTTCTTTTTGAAGCACCTGTAAAAAGGGAGTACGGGGATACGGGTCGCTTTTGAAAAAGCTCGGCAAAACTTTTCATCGGGGGCTATATGGTTTACTGTCAAGCAGAGCTGTCCTGAATAATAATCGCTCCTACCGTTTTAAAACACATCTAATATATGCATATTAAATTTGATAGTAAACCGTAGCCCCCGATGAAAAGTTTTGCCGAGCTTTTTCAAAAGCGACCCGTTATTTTAATTAATTTTTAAATTCTATTGATTTTACAGCATATTTCTGTTAGTATATAGGCAAGATTGGAAACTGTATGTTTTCAGTATAATATTTATATTGTCGGAGGTAGGTTTATGACTCTGTTTGACAAGCACATATTATTGAGAAGTAAAATCTCAGGGAATTATCGTGCGGCACGAACTGTTGCCCAGATCGGATATGCACTTAAGCTGTCTGCCGTGAACGGAAACAAATTCGACGCTCAGATTGAAGAAGTCGTTGATTTTATGGTTGACGATATCGGCAAAAACGGTGCTATCACAAATCCCTGCGCTATTGAGGCGGAAAAGAAAATTTCCTTTATGTCCGAACTCGCTAAAAAGACAAAAATTATCTGCGTTTCCCATGCTCACATCGACATGAACTGGATGTGGGGTTATCAGGAAACAGCAGCTACGACAGTTGATACATTCAGAACAGTTCTCGACCTCATGAATGAATACAAGGATTTCACATTCTCTCAGTCACAAGCTTCGGTTTATAAGATAATTGAAGAAACTGATCCCGATATGCTGAGTGAAATCAAAGACAGAATCCATGAGGGAAGATGGGAAATAACAGCCTCTACATGGGTTGAAACAGACAAGAATATGCCGAACGGTGAATCTCTGGCACGTCATATACTGTATACAAAACGGTATCTCTCACAGCTTTTTGACATAAAACCTGATTCAATGCAGCTTGATTTTGAACCCGATACGTTCGGTCACAACTGGTCTGTTCCTGAAATCATGAACAAGGGCGGAGTTAAATATTATTATCACTGCCGTGCATATGAGGGGGAAAATCTCTATAACTGGCAGTCGAGAAACGGAGCGAGTGTTCTTGTTTACAGAGAGCCTAAATGGTATAATGCATCGATAGAATATGATATGTTCTATGATGTCCCTCAGTTCTGTTCAAAGTATGATGTTGATGTTATGCTCAAGGTTTACGGGATCGGAAATCACGGCGGAGGTCCCACAAGGCGTGATGTCGAGAGAATTGCGGATATGATGACATGGCCGGTTATGCCGACGATGGAATTCGGCTCATATCACAATTTCTTTAAGCTCCTTGAAAAACACTCTTCAAAATTCAAGACAATAAATCAGGAGCTCAACTTTGTATTCACAGGGTGCTATACATCTCAGTCAAGAATCAAAATGGCTAACAGAATGTCTGAAGACCGTCTGTTTGAAGCTGAGGCAATCGGTGCCGCCTCATCCCTGCTAAGCGGAAAAAGCTATGCGAAATCATTCTCAAAAGCTTGGGAAAACGTACTTTTCAATCATTTCCATGACATACTTCCGGGCTCGGGAGTTATCGACACAAGAGAATATGCGATGGGTAACTTCCAAAAGGTTATGGCTGTCGCTCAGACAAATATGACCAACGCTCTCAGAACACTCACAAAAAATATCGACACATCCGGAATTGCTGTTGAGGTTGATCCTCAGGGCACAGCTGAAGGAGGAGGAGTCGGATACGGAGTTGAACAGAGACTTGGATACAAATTTCCCCAGACAGAGAGAGGAAGCGGAAAAGTCCGTATATTCCATCTCTATAATCCGACAATGTTTGACCGTGAGGGACCTTGTGAAATCGGAGTCTGGGACTGGAATTACGATCAGGGACTTATTTCTGTCAGAGGCGAGGACGGAATTGCTGTTGAATGGAAGCATACTCAGGGTAATTCTCATTACTGGGGACATATGTTCTTCAAGATTGTCATCAATGCAAAAGTTCCGGCTCTCGGTTATGCGACCTATGTTCTGACTGAAGAACCCCGTCAGTCTATCGGAGGAATGTCACCTGATGACGAGAGAGCGGACAAATATTCCGATGCCGATGTGGTTTTGGAAAATGAAAAAATCAAAGCTGTATTTGACAGACGTACAATGCAGATTATATCCCTCATTGACAAGAAGTCCGGGGTTGACGTTGTATCCAAAGACAAGCCTGCCGGTGTGTTCAGGCTCATTCAGGAGGATACAACCCACGGTATGACAGCATGGAGAGTGGGACACTACATGACTGTTGAAAATCTCAACGAAACCTGTGATGTAAAAGCTCACGATTTTAATTTTTACGGAATCAGAAAATGGCTCAGATATGAGATGAAGTTCAAAAAATCATCAGTCAGTGTAATAGTATCTCTCGATAAGAACAGCAGTACACTGAAATATTCCATAACAGCTGATTGGCATGAGATAGGAGTTCCCGGGGTATGTGTTCCTCAGCTCAATTTCTATAATCCGATTAATGTCAATACTAAAACATACAGATATGATATACCGTTCGGTACAATCGACAGACAGGAAAATGATTTCGATATGCCGGGTAACAGCTATGCCGTCGCTGTTCCTTTGTGCGATTGTGATTGTGAAAAACCGGTTATGGTAGTTACAGATACAAAATACGGATTCAGAACTGCTGACAATTCCATCTCAGTTGACCTTATCCGTTCATCCTACGATCCTGACCCGTATCCGGAATACGGTGTGCATTCAATAAATATCGGTATCTCTGTACCTGAGGATTTATGCAATCTCACTCTTAAAAAGATACGTGATGAGTTTGTTCATGTTATTCCGTTTATCTCGGGAACAAAGCACACGGGAACTCTGGGACTTAACGGAAATCTGTTCAAATTATCAGGTGATGTACTCCTCTCCTCAGTCAAAACAGCAGAGGACTGCAAGGACGGAAAAACTCTCGTTGTCCGTATCTATGATGCAAACGGAGGCGGAGGTACAGCCAAGCTTGACTTCTCATATGAAATTGAATCGGCATATGTAATGGATATAAATGAAAAGAAAGTCAAAGACCTCATGATTTCAGGAAAATCCGTATCAGCCGATGTTCCGAAATATGAAGTTATCACTCTTGGTGTGAGAGTCAAATAGTTATATGTTAATATAAAAAGGCAGGATTTTGAAATATCCTGCCTTTTTTGCATTCCCGACAGATGTAATCAAGGGCAACGGAGCATTGCTTTACAAAACGGGTTTTCGGGTGTACAATAGAAGTATCAAAAGGGATTGGAAGTGATAAACGTATGAGTATGAACAAAATTGAATTGAAGAAGGCGGTTGAGTATATGAATATTGTAAAATTCGGTGCGTATATCTCAAAACTGAGAAAAGAACGCGACATGCCGCAGTCCCAGCTTGCGGAAAAGCTGAACGTCACACGTCAGGCTGTCTCAAAGTGGGAGAGGGGAGAGGGATTCCCTGATATCTCCATTCTTTGTGAAATTGCAAATGTGTTCGGAGTGTCAATCGACATTCTTGTGAATGCAGGTGAAGCTTCGGGAAATGAAGCTGAAATTCTGACCTCTGTCAGCAAAAATCAGGAAATAGCAAAGGAATTGTTTGAAGACAAAAATGTGATTGAGGATGTGATAAACATCGCCCCTTATCTGAAAGTATCAACCTTATCGGGAATCGCCGAGCAGCTCTCAAAGCAAAATATCAATATCAGCAAAATTATCGAGCTGTCCGAATTTATGAACGATGACAGCATCGTCAAGCTTTTTGAAAACAGCGATATCGAAGCCCTTGATGATGAGCTTCTTGAAAAGCTTATTCCGTTTTTGAACGATGAGTCAATTTACGCAGTTTTTGAGAGAGTTCTCAAAGGTCAGAACAGTGAAAAGCTTATCAAGGTTCTCAAAGGGCATATCGCTTATTCACTGATTGATGCCGCTGTTATGCAGGGAGTTCTGAGCTATTCGGTACTTGGACGGTCATAAACAGCATACAACCAAATAAAATTTTAAGGAGGAATAGTAATGGCAGATATAAAAATGACTAATGTATGGAAGAAATATCCTTATAAATATCCTGATGAAGAAGAAAAGTACGTTATCGCAGTATCGGATTTCAATCTTGAGGTAAAAAGCGGTGAATCAATCGCATTTCTCGGACCATCGGGATGCGGAAAAACAACAACTCTCCGCATGATAGCCGGACTTGAAACAATCTCTGAGGGAGAATTGTATATTGACGGAAAGCTCTCAAATGATGTACTTCCATGTGACAGAAATATTTCAATGGTTTTTCACGATTATGCGGTCTTTCCGCACATGACTGTATATGAAAATTTAGCTTTCGGACTTATGCCGTGTGATTTGTCGGAAAATGAAATCAAAGCAAAGGTTGAAGAAGTTGCACGTCTTTTTGATATAACACATCTCCTTGAACGCAAGCCAAGACAACTGTCGGGAGGTCAAAACCAGAGAGTGGCTCTAGGTCGTGCGTTGATAAATGACAATGAAATCGTACTCCTTGACGAGCCTCTTTCATATCTTGATACAAAATTGCGTTTTGCAATGAGAACAGAGCTTATAAAAATACATAAGATGTTTAAAAAGACATTTATATATGTCACACACAATTATTCTGAAGCAATGGCAATAGCCGACAGAATTGTAGTTATGAAAGACGGTATCATTCAGCAGGTGGGAACTCCCGAAGAAATATATTCAAATCCTCAGAGTCTGTATGTTGCCGGATTTATGGGCTCTCCTCAAATGAATTTTATCGATGCAACACTTACGGAATGTGACGGTGATGTTTTTCTTGTATGGAACAGTAATAAAATCAAGCTTCCGTATCTCAATGAAGCTGCAAAAAAATATATAGGAAAAGATATTATCGCAGGAATACGACCCGAGCATATATATGTTGACGAAGCAAGCATATCAAAATACAGGGATTCACTGATTGACGCCGAAGTCACTACCGCAGAATTTTACGGTCTTATAACTCATGTACATTTCGCAAACGGTAATTATTGTGACTTTATTGCAACTATTTCGTCGGAATATAAATCACAAATCACAGACAAAATCAAGGCTGCATTCAATTCGGATAAAATTTATCTCTTTGATAAAGATACAGAAACCATTATTGATTATAAGTAAAGGTAACGGTAAAAGCAAAAGATTCCTCATTTTCAAAATGAGGAATTTTTTTATTATTATTTATTAAAATATTTATTAAGTTTCATCAAAAGATCGCTGAAATTGATAGGTTTTCCTATATGATCATTCATTCCGGCTTCAATGCATCTGTCGATATCCTCTTTAAATACATTTGCAGTCATTGCAACAATCGGAATTGTCTTTGCCTCCGGAACATCCAACGCTCTGATCTGACGGGTCGCTTCAAGTCCGTCAACCTCAGGCATATGCATATCCATAAAAATCAGATCGTAGCGTGACGGGTTGTCCATGAACATTTTCACAGCTTCTGCGCCGTTCTCGGCACAATCTATTGTCACCTCTATATCTTCGAGAATTGTCACAACAATTTCACGGTTGATTTCTATATCCTCGCCAATGAGAATTACCTTGCCGGGAAACTTATATTCTGTCTCCGCAGATTCTTCGGTGATTGCTGTCTCGTTGTCTTTTACCCTATTTACATTTGCCGTAAAGATAAACTTCGACCCCTTTCCGGTGTCTGACTCAACCCATATTTCTCCTTCCATCAGCTCGACAATACGCTTGGAAATGGCAAGTCCGAGACCTGTGCCTCCGAACTTTCTTGTGATACTTCCGTCAGCCTGTTCAAATGATGTGAAGAGCCTCTGCTGCTGTTCTTCGGATATACCGATGCCTGTATCCGTCACGGCAACCTGAAGTTTGATTTTATCGTTCTCACACTCAATCAATCGGACGCTCAAATCAATATGACCCTCGTCAGGTGTGAATTTAGCTGCATTGGTGAGAAGATTTGTAATCACCTGTGCAAATCTCTGCTCATCTCCGAATACCGCCGAAGGAATTTCAGGATCAATATAAACCGAGAATCTCTGTGATTTATCCTCCATACGGAAGTTCATGATATTCATTACATTTGTCACCATATGTTCGAGAGTGAACGTTGAACAGCTGAGCTCAAATTTATTCGCTTCAATCTTTGACATATCAAGAATATCATTGATTACACCCAAAAGATGACGTGAGGCGTTGTCGATTTTATCAAGACAATACTCTTTTTTATCCGTATCTGACGTACCTTTGGCAATACTGGTCATACCTATGATCGCATTCATCGGAGTACGCATTTCATGGCTCATTCTTGATAAAAATTCCCCTTTGGCTCTGCTTCCCTGCTCAGCGAGCTCCTTTGCGTTTTTGAGCTCAATCTCAGCATTTTTAATATCAGATATCTCAACAGAATGCTGAAGATGCACCATACGGTCATCAACCCATCGAATCAATCTGTCTGTATTATGATAGTATGTACCCTTAGGTTCGTTATGTTCTTCCCACACCACTGAATCATCCAGTGTTTTCAGTTTATTGCAGGGACAAAAGCTGCATCTTGAAGTGTATCCGGACTGAAGAACTTTCCAGCAGATATCACCCACCCCGTCTCCCGGGATTTCGTAATGATTCTTCATTTTGTCATTTATAAACAGAATTTCATCAGTTTCGGGATCAGACACATACAAATACGCATCCATACTGTTCATAATATTTTTAAGAATATTGAGAGCGGCTTTTGACTCCTCCTCGGCACGGCTGCTCTCTTCAATTCTTGCTGCCATATCGTTGATAGCAATACTGAGTGAGTGAATTTCAGCGAGAGGGGCATGTTTATCGATATTTATTTTACCGCTGCTTCCTGAGTTTCCGAGATCATGCACAAGTTCTCGGAATGATTTTAACAGAAAACGGTCTATAAGTATAAATAAAAATGAAAAAAGCAACAAAAGCGCAACCGAGAGCAAAACCGTAGTCAGCACAATCAGGCTCAGCCCCCCTGAATATATCAGACGGGGATGATCAAAGCTGAGAGTCACGCTTCGGCTGCTTCCCAGATTATTAATGACTGTATTAAATGTAACATCATAATTGCTTTTTATTTCAAAGGTATTGCCGGTTACAATTTCGTCCGGCTTCTGTTCAACCATGGTAAAGCTGGATGACTCAATTTTTGTCAGGTTGATTATTTCATCATTTCCGTATTTTACTATAAAGGTAAACGTACCGTTTGAATCACCTGTTTCATTTGAATGCATAACGGGCATGACGCAAATCATATAAGTATCATCGCCATTCACCACAAAACCGGTATCGGAATAAGCGCCGTTTTCCGTGAATTTTTCACGATTCTTATCCTGACGAGCCATAACGTCAAGCGAAATCGGAGTAATATGATCGCTTAATCCCTCAGGAAAAGCAGCCTCGCTGTTTTCGCTCATAATCAGCTCACTGACTCCTTTAAAAAGATCGTTGCCGTCCTTATCTTTTATTACAACATAATCAACTTTGTACACCGTCAGCATCGTTCCGTCTGCGAGATTATAATCGGTAAACCCGGGATTGCTTCCCTGTATGTAATTATAAGTTTCATCCCAGCTTGACCATGTGCGTGTGTTGGAATGAAGATTGCCAAGCACAGATTCAAGAGAGCCGCTGATAGATTTGCTAAGCTCCTCCAGATGCTCCCGCTCTGCATTTTTAAGCATTCCGAGCATGTTGGCATAGAATACGCCGATAATTATTATTTCGCACAGGATGAATGATATACCCGTGAGAACCAGCACAATAGAACGCAGAGAACGTTCCTTTTTGTTTTTCAAACACATCACTCCAGTCTATTACATAGTTGCAGCCATTATATTAACGTGAGTTGGATGAACACAAACCATCAAATAAAAAAAACTAAATTTGAGATATAAAACCTCTTTTTAAAGGTTTTTAAGGGGGTACAATACCTTTGCAAGCAAAGGGGGAGATTTTTGCATAAATTTCCCCCTGCATATAATCCATCCAACTCACGTTATATTATATATCAAACAAAACCAAAATGCAAATTTTTATAAAAATAAAATTTAAATCACAGCGGCTATTAATCTCACATCATCAATCAATTATAAGCAGAGTGCTCCAAAACAGCATAATAAAAATTCCTTCTTTGACTTTCTTTTTCTACTGAAAATCCAAATTTTTTCAACAATTTTATACCTTCCGCATTCGATTTCACCACCACACGGCTTCCCGCAACTCTAAGAGCTTCATATACATGCTCCTCAGTCATCTCATCATGATAAGTGAGATTTCTTATAACCTGAAGCCCCTTTGAGCTTTCGACCGGGGAGCTGAACATAAAATCGAAGTAAACAACATCAAAGCTCAGTTCATTGCACTGTCTCAGAAAATCAAGGTTATCTGTATTTTTAATGCTTATACGGCTGACAGCTGAAGCCATCTCGGGATTCTGCTCTGCATAAAATTTCAAACCCTCTTCTGCCAGAATACAAATCGGACGGCTTTTTTCTGTTGATACAATCTCACCTCTTTCACCCACGGCATAAGAAGCCGTCAGAGAATCTGCGGCCAATCCCAAGGTTCCGTCAAAAAACGACATTCCCGGTTCCAGCCTGCAGGCTGATGCCATATTATCCCGATATCCTTTTTTCAAATTCAGGATACGATGGAACGCCATATTCGGATGATAGAAAGCCTCATCTCTTCCCTGTTCGTAATAGCTCAATCCACGCAAATTATTTACCACAAAAATTTGTGTATCAACGTTATCGAACAGATATTCAATTGATTTTCCGTTGCGCGAGTGATATTCTATACTGTGCTTTGACGATAAGCTCAAGGCTTTTTCAATCAAAGATTGTGTTGTGTTACCTGAAGTTGTTATAATCATTACGGCGTCACCTCAAAATTCAACGGACATTATATATCGTGTCCCACATCATACAAAAGGGGGTATTTTCAATAAAACACCCCCTGAACAAACCTATTTAATTAAATCTATTGCTGCTGTGCCGTTCTCATCTTTTTTGCCTGATAATTAATATTTTCAGCGAGCTTGTCGGATTCTGCGTCATTTCTCATCGGGAAGCTGAATTCTTTTCCGTTTGTTGTTTTTATTCTGAACATCGTATACGGTACGGTTACTCCGTGTTTGTTTGTAAATTTTTCGTCCGTGAGTTCAGCTTTTTCTATGTCAGCGAATTTAACTTTAAGCATATCGTTTATTTCTTTTTCTTCCGTGTAGCAGAAAGAGTGCTTGTATGCATATACCATTTCTGTTGAGAAATATATTCCTGTGTTTACGAAGATTGATGAACGCTGTTTTCCGTCAGAGCCTTTTTTTGTATAGATGTTATCCATACCTTCATATCCGTATGCTCCGATTTCAATCGGCTGGAAGAGCTTTACTTCTTTTCCGAGAATGTCGAGTTTATCTTTTATATTGTCCATGAAGTCCTGATTTTTCTTTTTTGCCTGTTCATCAATATCACTGTCTTTAAGCTTGCTTCCCATTGCTATAGCAATTACCGCAACTCCCACAAGTGCAATTCCGAGTCCGATCCAGATAAAGTAGCTCATTGCAATCAGAGCTATTATTCCAAGAACTATAATCACTCCTCCGATAATTGTAAAAAGATTGCTGTTTTTTTCAAAATATTTTGTATTTGTGGTAAAGTCCATAAATCTTCTCCTTTAGTATATTAATATTTGTATTATATCATTTATCTTTTTAAGAATAAAGACCTTTTAACAAATTTAACATTTTATTTTTTATTTGTATTCACATTGCATATATTTTTGCTTTTGGATTTGTTTAAAGTGCCGGGTAATTGATTTTACATTAAAAATCAATATTCAAGTGCAGCAATAGTTTCAACGAGCTTTTCGAGAGTTTTGGTAAGTGATTTCACTGTTTTTTCAGCACTTGATACAAAATTGTTTTTCCTGTTATTATATACTGCATTATATAACGACATAAAACTTCCTCCCCATGTGAAGTCCACAGCCCAGTCATAGGATTTTGAATCAAATATGATATCGAGCATTTCAACCGACGCTTCGTCTCTTACAAGCTTTGCGCTGAAAAGCACGTCATACAGTGCAACTCTGACTGTATCTGTTGAGTATCCGCAGAGAGTTTCGAGAATTACTCCGGTTCTGTCAGGATCTGAGTTTGTAATCGGAACTCCGTACGCTGTTGTCCATCCGTTTGATATATATTCTCCGTATCTCTCCTGAGATTCGTCATATTTCGGCATCGGAAGAACTCCGAATTCCATTTCCATATCTCTCAAAGTGTTGAGCGAGCCGAGCATATTTCCCAGAAACAGTGCGTGACCTTCTGAAAAATCCGCCGGAAGGCCTGTGTATGACATCTCACCTTCAACCATGAGTGAATAAAGCTTATCAATTACACTGACCTGACGCTCCGTGAGAATCATGAGTTCAAGTGAGCCGTCGCTTCCGATATCGATCGATTTTTCACCGAGAGGATATATCCAGTGCTTGATGTGGTCATTTACCTCAATGTGTCCGACTATATCGTTTTTGACATCAATTTTTCCGTCTCCGTTGACATCAGTTTCAACTGTCTTTGCCATATCGTAGAATTTATCTATTGTCCATGTACCGTCCATTGCCGACTGATACGGATATTCGAGATTGTAGTCATCGCAAAGCTTTTTGTTGAAATATATAACCTCAACAGCGTAATCGTCGAGAATATTTATATCTCCGGATATGAAATAAAGCTTGCTTCCGAACAATGTGAATGAGTCGACGATATTTCTGTCCCACCACGGATTTGAAACATCCATTGATAAAATATTTTTCAGATTAAGCAGATATCCGTTCTGCATTGATGTTCCGAGAGAGTCCATTCTGTTGATAACGGCATCAAAGGAATCCGAGCCTGCCAGAACTTCGCTCTGGACTGTGTTTGTGATTCCGCCGGTGTCTCCCACCGCCCATACAGGCACTATTTTTATATTGAGAAGCTCTTCGGTTTTAAGATTTCTCTGATATATTGCGTCATTCATTATCTCACCGGTAAGCTCTTCGTAATAGACCTCGTTTGTATCGTTTGACAATTGATTATAAAAGTGACCTCCGGTTGGGATGGCAAGTACGCGGTATTCGTATCCGCCGTAGTTTATGTCCTTATATCTGTCAGAAATTACATCGCTTGCCGTTTGTATTTTTCCCTCCGAGGTGTCGGAAATTGCTTCTGTATCAGTTGGTGTTTTCTGTTCGCCGTCGCTTGCCGGTGTATCAGAACACGCCGCTGATGACAGTACAAAAGACACTGTTATAACCAAAGCGAGAACTTTTGCGCTCAATCTCTTAAAATCCATGTTTTTCTCCTCAATAAATCAGTGTTTAAATTTACAAATCATACAATTTGCTATACCATATTATATATAACTTCAGAAAAAATGTCAAGCTGTATTAACATTAAATTAAAAAAATCATATATTAGAAAACGTGACTTCATAAATTATCCGAGTACATCTTGTAGGTTCGGGAGTGTTGTGATATAATTGTAATTATAACAGTTCAGTCTTATTATGAAAGGATAAAAAACAATGAAGTACAAAATGACAATAGCCGGTCTTGAGCGACATCTTCCTCTCTGTCCGCTTAATGACGAGCTTTATATCGGAGCTTTTGTGATATTCGGAGATCCTGAGCTTACTACGGCTTGCGCTGAGGAGATGCTGAAAATCGCTCCCGAATATGATTATATGATAACCGCCGAGGCTAAGGGAATTCCGATAGTCCACGAGATGGCGAGACTTAACGGAAATCAGAAATACTTTCTGGCAAGAAAAAATCCTAAGCTCTACATGACCGGAGTCTTTGAAGTGAATGTTCACTCCATCACTACAGCCAAGGAGCAGAAGCTGTATCTCGACTCGGCTGACGCCGCTGAAATAAAAGGAAAGAAAATCCTTGTTGTCGATGATGTTATCTCAACAGGTGAGTCGCTCAGAGCCATTGAAGAGCTTGTGATTGCCGCCGGAGGAATAATAGCCGGACGTATGGCAATTCTCGCAGAGGGAGATGCCGCAAAACGTGATGACATAATTTTCCTCAAAACCCTCCCTCTTTTTGATAAGAACGGAAACCCTCTCGAAATTTAATAATTCATTTTTTAAAAGGTAAGACGCTCTTAAAATTTAACAATTCATTCAGTTTGGAAAATCTGGAAAACTGTGTCACCGACAAAAAATCTCACAGGCAATAATTGTGCAATATTTTTTTGCAAGGTAAATCTGATTGAACACACTTACGCAAACAGGTGCAAAAAATCAGCGTAATCGACAAATTTACACCCTCATTTTCGTACTATTTAATTCATCTATCTTACTTGACAAAATCCGATATATGGATTATAATATACCATAAGATGAATGGTTCGGAACAAACACCACAATATATTGTGGTGTTCTTTTCTTGATACCTATAATACTAAGAGGTGCATAATAATGATTACGAAGATCCGAAAGCGTGACGGAAGAGAAGCTCCGTTTAACATAGAAAAGATTGCAAACGCAATTTTCAAGGCAGCTCAGGCACTCGGAGGAAGCGATTACGATATGGCAATGGCTCTTGCCTGCGAGGTTTCTGAGAGACTTGAGGAGGAGAATAAAAGAAAAACTCCGACTGTCGAACAAATTCAGGATATGGTTGAACGTGTTCTCGTAAAACATGGACATGCCCGCACCGCCAAAGAATATATTCTGTACAGAGCTGAAAGAACACGTATCCGTGAAATGGATACAAGACTTATGAAGGTTTATGAAAACCTTACCTTTCAATCGGCCAAAGACAATGATATGAAAAGAGAAAACGCTAATCTCGACGGAGATACAGCGATGGGAACAATGTTCAAATACGGCTCTGAGGGAGCAAAACAGTTCTATGAGCTCTATCTCCTTGATCCGAAAATCTCAAAGGCTCACAAGGATGGTGAGATACACATCCATGACCTCGATTTTCTCACTCTCACCACAACCTGCTGTCAGATAGATATTTTAAAACTCTTTGAAAACGGATTTTCAACAGGTCACGGATGCCTGAGAGAGCCGAATGATATCCAGAGCTATTCCGCTCTTGCCTGTATCGCCGTACAGTCAAATCAAAACGACCAGCACGGAGGTCAGAGTATTCCGAATTTCGATTACGGAATGACTCCCGGTGTCAGGAAAACATACAAACGTCAGTATATCAGAAACCTCGCAAAGGCTCTTGAGTTATTGTCTTGTGAGTGCGATATCGAAAACACCTCTAAAAATATAATCTCCGAGATTTCAGAGACACTCGGATTTGATCCGGCAATAGGCAACGCATACATTGAATTCGGACAGGCTCTTGAAAAAAAGCTTTCCGATGAATACGGCTCTGATATTGCGGCTAAAATCGTAAAATTCACTGAAAGAAACACCTCAAAGGAGGTTGAACGCTCAACATATCAGGCGATGGAAGCTCTGATTCACAACCTCAACACAATGCACTCGAGAGTTGGCTCTCAGGTTCCGTTCTCATCTCTTAATTACGGAACTGATACATCTCCCGAAGGCCGCCTCGTTATAAAAAGCCTTCTTACAGCAACTTATGCAGGCTTGGGAAAAGGTGAAACTCCGATATTCCCGATTCAGATATTCAAAATAAAAGAGGGAGTAAATTACAATCCTCAAGATCCCAACTATGATTTATTCAAGCTTGCGTGCAGGGTTTCAGCGAAGAGAATGTTCCCCAACTTCTCATTCCTTGACGCTCCGTTCAATGCTCAGTATTATAAAAAGGGAGACTACAACTCCGAGGTTGCATATATGGGATGCAGAACGAGAGTTATGTCGAACTATTATGACAAATCAAAGGAAATTGTAAGCGGACGAGGAAATTTAAGCTTCACGTCGATAAATCTTCCGAGAATCGCCATCAATTCAGGAAAAGACATTGACAGATTCTTTGAAGACCTTGAGAGAAAAATCGATATCACAATCGAACAGCTTCTTTCAAGATTCAAAATTCAAAGTGCAAAAAAAGTCAGAAACTATCCGTTTCTCATGGGTCAGGGAGTCTGGATTGACTCAGACAAGCTCACTCTTGACGATGAAATCGGAGAGGTATTAAAGCACGGAACTCTTACTGTGGGATTCATCGGACTGGCTGAAACTCTTATTTCGCTGACAGGACATCACCATGGAGAAAGCTCTGATTCCCAGGCTCTCGGACTTGACATAATCGGATTTATGAGAAAGAAGACCGATGAAGCGTCAGTGAAATACGGACTGAATTTTTCACTTATAGGAACTCCGGCTGAAGGGCTTTCGGGACGCTTTGTAAAAATCGACCGTGAAAAATACGGAAAAATCGACGGAATCACAGACAGAGAATATTACACAAACTCATTCCACATTCCCGTACATTTTGAAATTTCAACAATCGACAAAATCAGGCTTGAAGCTCCGTATCACGCCCTTACAAACGGAGGACATATCACATATGTAGAGCTTGACGGCGACCCGTCAGAAAATCTTGACGCATTTGAAAACATAATAAAATGCATGAAGGAATCAGGAGTGGGCTACGGCTCAATAAACCATCCGATCGACCGTGACCCTGTCTGCGGATATACCGGAATCATCGGAAACGAATGCCCCTGCTGCGGAAGAAAAGAATCCGACGGAGAGCCGTTTGAGAGAATAAGAAGAATCACCGGATATCTGGTTGGCTCTTTAGATAAGTTTAATAACGCAAAAAAAGCTGAAGAACACGACAGAGTAAAGCACTCAAATGTAAGAAGCGAGATTGAGCAGTTATAAATAAAGCAAATAAATCAAGGCACAGAATATGCGATAGTTTCTGTGCCTTGTATTTATTTTAACGTATAGTGCGGCGTGCCGTACAACATATATGTTGGAGCGTCACGACGTACACTCGTCTTCAATTTTGCTGATTAACGCTGTATATCTGAGGTCGTTGCAGAGCTGCGGGTCGTGAGGGATTCCTATAGAGTTTTTACTTGTCAAATTATATAATAAAGCCGGTAAAAGTCTTTTCTCACATTCCCCGGGATTCGCTTCATTAAAATGTTCTGCAATATGCTCGCCTTTTTTGAGGCGGTCGTCATAATTTTTTGCATATTTATATGCGTTCTCCAATTTTTCATATGCTTCATCAAATCTTTGCTTCACTATCAAGCTCAATGCGTACGAACAGTATAAATCCATAATTTTTCTATTAACATTATGGCAACTACCTTTATGGTCAATAAACGTCTGCTCGTTGAAGACAAATTTATTTATTTTTGTATATAGATCTATTATAATATCCTCACCCTCAAACCTTATCTCATCTGCGATATCCTCATCGAAAAAACGATTCGCTCTTGAATGAGATAAATCACCGAATATGGATGAGAAAGAGCTAATCAAGCTAAGAAGGGCTTCCTTCCGATACATTTCACGTTCTTTATGTCCTTGTATTGCATATGCAAGAAGCATTTGACGGCTTTTTCTTACAGGGTCGCAGGTTTTGGCAATTTTCATCAGCTTTTCTTTATCATCTGTTACTCCGTATATCATAGCGAGATGCCAGCGGCACTGTGCCCGTATGGAATCGTCAACAGATGATACAAGAAGCTCTTCAAAAATAGCTGTGGATTCTTTCCGGTTACTATCTCCTTCGTACTTTTCATCGTCAAGAACACATTTTCCGTCAACCATTTTTATCGGTTTTGGAGTAAACCTCCATTTACAGTACAATGCTTCCGCAAGTATGAAAAGCAGCTTTTCCTCCGCCGGAAATTCTGCAAGGGCTTGACGCATAATATCGATTCGCTCCTGAGGAAGCTTCCTCTGTGACAGCTCGCAGTATTCATCGATTTTCCTGAGCTTTTCTGCACTGTCATGGTCAAAAAGAGAATCAATTGTGACATTGAAAAAGTTCGCAATCGGTGTGATATATTCAATATCGGGATAACCGCTTTCACTTTCCCACTTTGAAACAGCCTGACTTGTCAGTCCGAGAACCTCCGCAAGCCTTTCCTGTGTTACATCATCACGTTTTCTCAACTCTTTAATTTTCGCTCCGATTTTCACGTTCATTATAACTACCTCCGCATTTTATTTTTACCAGTGTAATTATAATATCATTTCACACAAATAAAAGCAATTACCAATTCGTTGTTTCAATACCAACGAATCGTTGGGTTTAACGGAATAAAAACAAGGTAAAGAATCTCTGACAGTATTCTTTACCTTGTTTGTTATCAGCTATCTCTCGTAAATCCAGCCGAGATGTGAAACTGCAGCTGTAGTTTCGTCTGCATGTGTGACTGTGAATTTGTTTATATATTCATATATATTCCGGTCTGCTACGTTGTCGCCCTCGGCTTTATAGCTCCACCAGTTCCCCTCGGCAAGCGGCATGTATCTGTTTCCGATTCCCTCTCCGTTTACTTTATAATCATCAATCAGGTACGTTACTCTGTCCTCCATAGGTGTAACATGATTTACTTTCACTATTCCGATATCAGGTGCGTACCACACATGGTCAGTTGTGAATCTGTGAAAGTACCTGTCTCCCGTATCTCCGTCAAGCTCGCGTCTGTATAAAACGTGCAGGCATTCTTTGTAGATTTTATCTCCGATTTTTACATTTTCAGGAGTTGAGGAGAACAATATTTTATAAATCAGTCCGTCATCATCAAAATTTTCGTCTGATCTTTTCAAATCGGAATCCCTGTATTCACGCAAATGCTGCCATCCGTTGCGATTAGGAATCCAGTCTGAATCATATAGCGGGCAAAGCAGACCGAAAATATTAAAATCTGTATTATCCCCAAAACAATTTGCAAAGTCCCATGACGGAATGATCGCTGAACCATGTTTTTTAAGACCGATTGCACCGTTTCTCCATTTGTTAGGAACTATATCTTTGCCGCACTGTATAAGCTCCAGTCTCTTCTTTATCATTTCTGCGTGAGCTCTGTTCCTTGCACCTACTTCAAACCTGCCGCCTTTTTCCGAATATTCTACGGCTTTTAACATTTTCCCTAATCCATAATCTCCAATATCACGATAAAATTCAAAGTCGCTGTATATATCATATATAGCTCCTGCACCTCCGAAGTCATTTTTCTTTAAGAGAGATTCAATTGATTTTTCCCAGCTCTCTACTATAATTTCATCCTGCTCTGAACTTGTCATATCCTGTTCTTTTATATTTTTTTCAATTTCTCTCTGTAATCTCCAGTAATCACCCCAGCTGTAATTTTCTTTCTGCTCTATCTCTTCAATTTTCTGAGCTATTTTTTCTTTTGCGATTTTTATACTTTCTTTTATTATACTGTTAATATTTTCAGACATTGCATATTCTCCTTTCAATTTTAGTTCAAGCTTATTGCGTGCATTGTGAAGGCGGCTCTTGACTGTACCGACTTTTATACCAAGAAACTGTGCGATTTCGTCAATTGATTTCCCATCAAAGTAACGTAACCTGACGGTCATCGCAATTTCGTCGGACAGCTCTGATATATGCTTTTGAAGAGTTTCTTTGTCCTCCTGTTCAATGTATATAAGCTCAGGGGTTGATAAATCGGGCATCTCCGGCATTTCATCAAAAGGTGTGATTTCACGGATATTATTTCTGATAAATTCACGGGATTTGTTTCGTGCAATTCCGCACAGCCACGCTTTTAACTTGGATTTATCAGAAAGCTTTTCATAATAAAAATACGCAAAAATAAACGTTTCCTGCACAATATCCTCAATATCACTCCTGTTTGTCAGATATTTTGAGCCCGTAAGCCACACAGCACGTTTGTTTTCCTCAACAATCTGCTCATAATCTTCCTCAGAGCCGGAAAACATATATTCAGAATAATCAGAATAGTTTGACAATCTTCAAATCACATCCTTTCGATTTTATTGTTGAAATATATTTCATAAACATAGTGACAAAAAACATATAAAAGGTTCATTTATTTTATCAAATTCTGATGTTATTATATCATCCGTCTCCGGTTGAATCAATAACCGCTTATATTTATATATTTTCAAAAAATCAACTGTCGTGCGGATTTTTAAAATTGTCTTATATTTTCACAAAAATTAATAAAAATACTGTTTACAAGACATAATATATATGGTATAATACAAGGCGGTGTAGTCGCAGACCCGGTTACCGGATACACGGCATGAGCGTTTTTATCATAAAATCACAAACGCCGAGATGCATTTTTCATCCGCCGGAGGCTTAGTCTGTTGATATGTCAAAATAAAAATTTTTTATGAGGTGAAACCCAAATGTTACTTAAAGAAGTAAAGACACAAATCATCGAAGAAAACAAAATGCACGACGGAGACACAGGGTCTCCCGAAGTTCAGATCGCTATTCTCACAAGAAGAATCAACGATCTCACCGAGCATCTTAAAAAGAACAAAAAAGACCATCACAGCCGCAGAGGTCTTCTCAAAATGGTTGGTCACAGACGTAACCTTCTCGGATATCTCTCAAAAAAAGATATCGAACGTTACCGTGCCATCATCGAAAAGCTCGGAATAAGAAAATAAGCAAACTGAAATCGGGCTGGGCAACTGTCTGGATACAGACAGTATTGCAAAGCCCGTTTTTTCCATAGGGAAACGAAGGACGCGGGACGCTTTTTGAAAAAAGCTTGGCAAAAACTTTTAATCGGGGTTTTTGGCTTGATATCAAATTTCGTGTTGCTAAACTTGATAGTTAGCCAAAAACCCTTTTAAAAGTTTTTGTCAAACTTTTTTCCGAAACAAGCTTGCTTGTTTCAAATTTGCGTAATCCCCTCTCGTTCCCCTCCTGACATTTGTTACTATTATATTTTTTTATGGAGGAATCCCATCTTATGTTTGAGAATTATAGAACGTTTTCGTATGAACTTGCGGGGCGTCCGCTTGTTGTTGAAACCGGTAAGATTGCCGGACTGGCTAATGGATCTTGCCTTGTGAGATATGGTGAGACTGTTGTTTTGGCTTGTGCTACCGCTTCTGCCAGACCCCGTGACGGAATTGATTTTCTTCCGCTCTCTGTTGATTTTGAGGAGCGTATGTATTCTGTCGGAAGAATTCCCGGGGGTTATTTGAAGAGAGAGGGTCGTCCGAGTGAAAAGGCTATTCTTACTTCACGTGTTATTGACAGACCCGTTCGTCCTCTTTTCCCTAAGGATTTGAGAAATGATGTTAACCTTTCGCTTACTGTTATGTCGGTTGATTATGATTGTTCACCTGAAATTACAGCTATGATTGGTGCATCTATTGCCCTCTCTGTTTCCGATATTCCGTGGAATGGTCCCATCGCCGGTGTGTTTGTCGGAATGGTTGACGGTAAGCCTGTGATTAATCCCAATGCTCTTCAGAGAGAGGTCAGTGACCTTGAGCTTACAGTCTCGGGTTCGGCTGAGAAAGTTGTTATGATTGAAGCCGGAGCTAATGAAATAGCTGACGATGATATGTTTGATGCCATTATGCTTGCGCATGACGAGATTAAGAATATTATCAAATTCATTGATACGATAGTTGCCGAGATCGGAAAGCCTAAGTTTGATTATCCGTCATGCGATGTTGACGCTGATTTGTATGAGAAGATTAAAGCTGCTGTTATTGATGATATAAAGGTTGCTCTTGACACTGATGACAAGAATGTCAGAGATGAGAGAATGGCGCCTGTCGTTGAGAGAGTTTACAGTGAGTTCGACGGGGGAGATGACAGTACTCACGTTGTTCTTGATGAGATTCTTTACAAGATTCAGAAATATGTTGTAAGAAGATGGCTTCTTGATGACGGCAAGCGTGTTGACGGAAGAAGACTTGATCAGATTCGTCCCCTTGCGGCTGAGGTTGGACTCTTTAAAAAGGTTCACGGAAGCGGATTGTTTACAAGAGGTCAGACTCAGGTTCTTACAATTGCAACCCTCGGTTCGATTTCCGATATTCAGATGCTTGACGGAATCGATGAAGAGGATAGTAAGAGATATATGCACCATTATAATTTCCCCGGATATTCGGTTGGCGAGGCTAAGAGTGCGAGAAGCCCCGGAAGACGTGAGATCGGTCACGGTGCTTTGGCAGAGAGATCTCTTGTTCCCGTACTTCCCTCTGTTGAAGAATTCCCTTATGCTATAAGACTTGTGTCTGAGGTTGTTTCATCTAACGGTTCTACTTCACAGGGATCCGTCTGCGGTTCCACACTTGCACTTATGGATGCCGGTGTTCCGATAAAAGCTCCTGTTGCGGGAATTTCATGCGGACTTATCACGGAGGGTGAGAGATGGATGACAATGCTTGATATTCAGGGACTTGAGGACTTTTACGGAGATATGGACTTCAAGGTTGCCGGAACTCACAAAGGTATCACATCAATTCAGATGGACCTCAAAATTGACGGACTTACTCCCGAGATTATCAAGGAAGCGTTTGCCGTTACTCACAAGGGTCGTGATTATATCATTGACGATATTATTTTAAAAGCGATAGAAAAGCCGAGAGATGAAGTTTCGGAATATGCTCCTAAGATGATGTCTATGAAGATTCATCCCGATAAAATCCGTGAGGTTATCGGTTCCGGAGGAAAAGTTATTCAGAAAATCGTTGCTGATACAGGTGCAAAGATTGATATTGAAGATGACGGAAGTGTATTTATTTCAGCGATTGACAAAAAATCTATTTTAGCCGCTCATCAGATTATTTCAGGAATTGTATTTGAACCTGAAGTAGGTGCAATTTACGAAGCAACTGTTACAAGAGTTATTCCGATCGGTGCGTTTGTTGAATACGCTCCCGGAAAAGAAGGAATGGTTCATATTTCAAAGCTTGACAAATCAAGAGTTGAAAAAGTTGAGGATATTTGTAATGTCGGAGATGTTATAAAGGTTAAATTCTTAGGTACAGACGAAAAAGGAAGATCAAATCTTTCACGCAAAGACGCACTTTAATAAACACAAGGGGAACGGATATCCATTCCCCTTTTTGCTTCCTTAAAAGCCTTTGTCTTTAATATTTACTTACAAATTTACAACAAATTACAGTTTGTTGTTGATTTTACGATTTATTTTTGCTATACTGTTTATATATATCAAAAAAAGGAGGTACTGAGTTGAACAGCGGAGGAAACAACCGAAACAGAAATACTCAGCGGAATCCGCAGAATATCCCCCCAACGGAGATACGGAACAGTCAGAGATATCCGAACAATGCAAATCAGAGACAGGCACAATCGAAGAAACCGCAGCCGCAGCCTCAGAATAACAGGCAAAATCCGCAGAATACACGCAATACCCATTCGTATTCAGGTGCAAATCGGCAGAATGTTCCCTCCTCAGAGATACGGAACAGGCCTCCTGCAAATTCTGCAAATAAACCCGTAAACAGAAATCCAAATAAGTCTGTAAATAAAAATGTACATAACACACGTCGGAAGCCGGTCAGACATCCGAAATTGAAACCGGAAATCAAGCTCACCAAGCCGGTGAGAAAGAGATACGGAAAAGGAATCAATCCGGCTGCAGTGCTTTCGGTTCTTATATTTGCTATCCTGATTATAATATCAGTTATGGCGATAGTGCAGAGCCGAAATGAGAGCGAGAGCAAGGATCCGGCCGCATCAAGTGACGCAATTTCCGCTTCGGGAGAAGACAATGCCAATCCTCCTGAGATGAACTCGCTTGAGGGACAAGCCGCACCGTCTCCGGGAGATGAGAATTTTATAGGTCCGATTCAGCCTGAAGATGAGGTTGCCGTTCCGAAATGTGATTATATTGCAAAATCACACGAGGATATGTTCAGAGGTGATGTCATACTTGTAAATTCAAATTACGCATATGTATTTCCCGAGAGTCCGAATACAACAATACTTTACGGAAACAACTCCTCACTTTACAAGTTAAGCAGCACATCGGAATCTCTTGACACTGATGTTCTTGCAAAGTTCAACAAGATGATGGCTGATTTTTATGATGCAAAGAGCTACAAAGATGTGATAGTTGTAAGCGGATACCGTGATTTTGAATCACAGAAGAGTGTGTATGATTCACGTGTAGCCTCTCAGGGAGAGGAGCAGGCGAAGCTGTATGTGGCGACTCCGGGTTACAGCGAGCATCACACCGGAATGGCGATGGATCTTTCAACTTACTCAAGCAGTGGTGAAAGCAAGGCTGTAGGAGATGTTGAGCAATGCCGGTGGCTTATAGAAAATGCGTACAGGTACGGTTTTATTATCAGATATCCGGCTGACAAGATAGCGATTACAGGAATCGGATATGAGCCGTGGCATTACAGATACGTCGGTGCTCCGTTTGCTTATATAATGGAATCTCAGAATCTGTGTCTCGAGGAATTTATTGAGATGATGTACAATTACACATGGAGCGGAAAAACATATTCTATATCGGATAATGAAGGAACTGAATGGCGTTTGTATTATGTTAAGGGAAAGACAAACGGTGAAACGCAGGTTCCCGTTCCTTTGAATTCGGAGTATACTATATCAGGCAACAACATTGACGGCTTCATTGTAGCCGCAAAGCAAAAGTAAAATAACGTGAGTTGGATGAACACAAACCATGAAATAAAAAAAACTAAATTTGAGATATAAAACCTCTTTTTAAAGGTTTTTAAGGGGGTGCAATACCTTTGCAAGCAAAGGGGGAGCAAGCAAAGGGGGAGATTTTTGCATAAATTTCCCCCTGCATATAATCCATCCAACTCACGTTAAAATAAAAAAACTTCATGAACGGCTTTTGCCATTTTAACCGCCTATATAACTAAAAAGCGACACCGTCTTATTTTGAGACGGGTCGCTTTTGGTGATTTGTTTGATTGTGATTGTGCGTTTGTTTATGCTCTCAGGGTGATTCCTAACTGAGATTCCAGAGTTTTGAGAAGCTTTTTCACGGCATTGTCGGCTTCTTCATCTTTTAATGTTCTGTCTGATGCTCTCAGTGAGACTGAGAATGACATGCTCTTTTTGTTTTCACCTACCTGCGGTCCTCTGTATACATCGAACAGCTTTACATTTTCGAGTAACTTTATTCCGCTCTTATACATGACTGCCTCAATCGCTCCGGCTTCAAGGCTCTCATCACATACGAATGAGAAATCTCTTGTAACTGCCGGAAATTTCGGGAGTGGTTTGTACTGTTTTTTGGTGTTTCTCAGACTGTATACTGTGTCGAAGTCGAGCTTTGCTATATATACTCTTGTGTTTGTGATTGAATAATTATCGGCAACTGACGGGTGAATCTCACCTATAATTCCGATTTCACTTCCGCCGGATGATATGATTTTTGCACATCTTCCGGGATGGAATGACCGGTCGTCTGACTCGGCGGCATATGTGTACCCTGTAACAGCTCCTGTTTCAAGAAGTCCGTCAACTACTCCTTTTATTGAATAAAAATCGCAGTTTCCGTACATTCCTATGATTATTTCAACCTTTTCATCAGGAAGTGCGGTTTCTTCCCATCCGGGGTACTGATGTCGGATTGTACACTGTCGCCATCTCATACAGGCTTACATTTTCGTTGTTGAAATTGCTGTTTCGTGCCAGAATCTCCATCATTGACGGAATCGCTGTTGTTCTCATCACACTTGTGTCCTCGCCGAGAGGATTTGAGATTACAACTGACTTTCTCTTCTGTGAATCTGACGGGAGATTTATTTTGTCGTAATATTTCGGTGAGATGAATGAGAATGTGTTTATTTCATTCAGTCCCATTCCGCACAGTGCATCTCTCAGATTTACATCATACTGCTGTTTTTCCGTTCTTCTTCCCTGAGTTATTTCTGAGTATATGCGTGTCGATTCAATCGTATTATAGCCGTAGATTCTGATTATTTCCTCAGCGATATCGTTCATGCATTCGATGTCAGCTCTCCATGTCGGAGCGGTGATGATTTTGTCATCCGAGATTTCACATCCGAGATTTTCAAGAACCTTTATCATATACGATTCCTCAAGGCTGACGCCTAAAAATCTGTTGATTTTCTCAGCTTCAAGAGGTAATTTCACTTTTTCTCTCTTTGTCGGATATACGTCGATAAGTCCGTTGACAACATCTCCCGCGCCGAGAAGATTCACAAGCTCGCACGCTCTTTCAAGTGCCGGAATTGTAAGCTCGGAGTCAATTCCCTTTTCAAATCTTGATGAGCTTTCAGTTCTCATTCCGAGTGATTTTGCCGTGATTCTGACTGAGCTTCCGAGGAATGACGCACTTTCAAACACAACTGTTGAGGTTTCGTCCTTGATTTCGCTGTTCGCCCCTCCCATAACTCCGGCAAGAGCAACAGGCTTTTTCTCATCGGCGATTACAAGCATTCCCTTTTTCAGCTTATAGTCATCACTGTTTTCGTCGAGGGATTTGTATGCTTCGTTCTCATCAGCTTCTCTTACAATTATATGCTTTCCGTCAAGGCATGAGTAGTCGAAAGCGTGCATTGGCTGACCGTACTCCAGCATTACATAATTTGTTATGTCAACGATATTGTTTATCGGTCTGACTCCTGCGGCTCTCAGCCTCATTCTCATCCAAAGGGGTGACGGTTTTATTTTTACATTTTTAACGACTCTTGCACTGTATCTCTTGCAAAGCTCCGGAGCCGTTATATCAACTTTAAGATAATTGTCAATTGAATCTCCCCCACGCTGGGATACTCCTCCGCACTCTTTGACTGTCGGAGCGTTGACGCTCCATTTTCTGTCGTAGGATACCGCCGTTTCCCTTGCGAGTCCGATAACTGAAAGACAATCGGGTCTGTTTGATGTTATTTCAAACTCAACTACTGTGTCGTTCAGCATCAGAGTTTCTTTTATATCCTCGCCGAGAGGGTAATCATTGCAGTTTCCGTCTCCGAGAATCAGAATTCCGTCCTCAACTGCATCCGGCATGTCGTGAAGTGTCAGTCCGAGTTCACTTATTGAGCAGAGCATTCCAAAGGATTCGACACCTCTGAGCTTTCCTTTTTTGATAACCTTGCCGTCAGGCAGCTTTGCGCCGTCAAGGCATACGGGAATTACCGCCCCATCGAATACATTTGCTGCACCCGTGACAATCTGAACCGGTTCAGCCGCTCCGACGTCAACAATGCACACAACCAGCTTATCGGCGTCGGGATGCTGTGATATTTGTTTGATTCTTCCGACAACGACATTTGAGATATCCTCTCCGAGAATTTCGTAACCCTCGACCTTTGATCCCGTCGCCGTCATCATATCGCAGTAATCTTTTATTTTAACATCTCCGACATCCACGAAATCGGAGAGCCATTTCATTGATAAATTCATTTGATTTATTTCACCTCAGATTTTAGATTCGATATAGGTCTTTACTATTTCAGTTCCCTTGTGATCATCAAGAGTACCGTTCAAAACAATGTCAGCGTGCCATCTTGTCGGTTCGATAAGCTCATCGTGGCGGTATCTCACCGTGTCGAGATATCTGCCCGTCACCTCCTCGAGTGTCTGCCCCCATCCTAAAGATCTTTTTATTCTTCTTACAAGCCTCTCGTCACTCTTTAAGTCCGCAAATATTTTCAGGTTCAGCTTTTCTCTTATTTCACTCAGATAAAGTGCGAACAACCCTTCGATTATTACGATATCGAAATCTCCCGATATCATTTCACCGAAATCTCTGTACATTTCATCGAGTTTCAGTGATGTCGGATGATTATGCTCGACATATTCGATTCCGGTTATCGGAGCTATAGTTGTCGGAGTTGGGTTCATAAAATATTTGTCCATATGAAGAAGTGCGACTTTTTTATCCGAAAAAATTTCAGACAGTCTGACGGCGAGAGTTGATTTTCCGCTGCAGGTTCCTCCTGCGATTCCGATTACATACATTTTCACTCACCTCACAAAAATCATTAAAATTGATTTAAGAATCTGACATCGTTTTCATACAATAATCTCATATCATCGATATTGTATTTTCTCATTACAATCCGCTCGATTCCCATACCGAACGCAAATCCGCTGTATACATCCGGATCAATATTGCATCCTCTCAGCACGTTCGGATGCACCATTCCCGCTCCTAAAATTTCAATCCACCCCTCGCCTTTGCACAGACGGCAGCCTTCTCCTCCGCATACGAAGCATGATATATCAACCTCAGCTGACGGCTCAGTGAACGGGAAATGATGAGGTCTGAATCTGATTTTCGCCTGATTTCCGAACATTGTTTTTGCGAACAGCTCAAGCATTCCCTTGAGGTCACCCATAGTGATTCCTTTGTCAACAACAAGTCCCTCAAGCTGATGGAAGAGAGGCGAATGAGTTGCGTCAACCGCATCTGACCTGTAAACCCGTCCGGGTGATATTACACGTATCGGAGGTTTTTGTTTTTCCATTGTTCTGACCTGAACCGGAGATGTCTGTGATCTGAGAAGAATATTTTCTGTGATATAAAATGTGTCCTGTGTGTCTCTCGCCGGATGATTCGGAGGAATATTGAGTGCCTGGAAGTTATAGTAATCATACTCGACTTCAGGTCCCTCGGCGATTTCAAATCCCATACCGATGAATATATCCTCCATCTCTCTCTGAACTTTTGCGAGAGGATGCTGTTTCCCTGCGGTTTTTGTTTTCCCCGGCATAGTCACGTCAATTTTCTCCGATGTGAGCTTCTTTGTAAGTCCCGAAGCCTTTAAAGCTTCAACTCTCTCAGCGATTTTGCTTTCAATAAATTCCCTGACCTCATTTGCCATCTGACCGATAATCGGTCTTTCCTCAGCGGAAAGTGAACCCATTCCTCTGAGAACGGAAGTAAGCTCCCCTTTCTTTCCGAGATACTTAATTCGTATCTCCTCGATATCAGAAGAAGTACCCATGCGTGGGGAAGCGTCCATGCGTGGGGAGGTATCCTCAAGCAGAGCAAGAACCTCCGCCTTGATTTTTTCAAGTTTCTCTTTCATTTCGGTTAATATCCTTTCGATTGTTTTTGATTATAATGGAAATAGTGAAAACACCGTTGTTACATTGACAATATTATTGACAATACAAAAATCCCGTCTCGGAAATTTTCATATTCCGGGACGGGATTTCATTTCACTAAAAAAATGCATATCTCGCGGTACCACCCGCATTTCAGCTAAAGCTAACACTTTATGGATTTGTAACGCAATCCAAACGTAACTGAATTTCCTCAGATCTGCTCCAAAGTGAAATGCGTAATCTTCAATTCCGTAAACCGCTTTCAGCCTTGACGGTTATCTCTGTGACAGAATTTTTTTAATTAAAAATTTTTATTTTTAACTTTTTTAATTATTGAAGCACGCTGTCTTTTTCATCGCATTTTGTAAATTTTATTTTGTATGTAGTATATTATATCACACTTCTTTTATTTTTGCAACTCCGAAATATAATTATTTATAATTTCTTTTGCCTTGTCAGAATCAGGCGATACACAGAACACCGCATATCTTCCGATTTTTCGGATGATTGCACTTTCAAGCTTCTCAACCTCACCCGGAGTGTATCTGACAAAATCCTCAGCCATAGATTTCTTATATGTCTCAAGCTTGGATATCACTTTATCAGCATTTTCCTCAGTCTCACACTCAAATATCGCGATAGCCTCCGACGTACCTCCTGATGCACAATATCCTGACGATGCGATTGTTATACTGGAACAATCATACAGCGTATCGATAACAAAGGATTCAACCTTTCCGATATTGTCATCATATTTTATTTTCTCGGCAAGTCTGTCGGACAATGTGTCTATATCTATCTCAATATCACTTGCAATACCTGATGTATCCTCCGCTTTTTCACCGCATGATGAAATCATGAACATCATCAATGATATCTGTATTACAAACAAAATCAAAGCTGTTATTCTCATACCTGTATTCTTCAAAGCCGAAATTCCCCTCTAATTTTATTTGTCAGTTGATGGTATGGGTTCTGAGATATTCAGCTAATTGCTTGTAGTATGAAGGATTCAGATGAACTCCGTCAAATCCGGCTTCGTCCGGAAGATATCCGTCATCATCCGCAAAATCAGAAAAAACATCTACAAAATGAACTGAATTTTCAGCACACATGGTCTTGATAAGCTCATTATATAATTTAAGGCGGTCATTTCCTCCCTGAGATGCATATTCTCCGTCCGACGCTTTTTTTGACATCGGAATTATCGACTGTACATACACTGCCGCATTAGGAGCAGCTTCCCTTACCATCGTGATAAACTCAGTATATTTCTGAATAAACAGATTGCTTGAATACCATCCGATTTCATTTATTCCGAGTGAAATGTATATCCTCTCAATATCAGCGCTCTCTCTCAAAGCTGTTGATACATCAACCTTTTCTTCACCGATACAGAGATATTTCTCAGTCAGAACCGAACTTACATTGAGTCCCGTATGACCCCAGAAATTCGATTTGACTCCCGAATGCATTGAAAAACCGACTGTTCTTGAATCTCCGATAAAAACAGCTTTTTCAAAATATTCATCAGTCACCGCTTCATTCAGAGGCACCGGATCTCCGTATGTATATCCCTCAGGAAGATTTACGATATTCTCAGGTGATTCAATTGTCTCGGGAGCCGGTGCAACAGTATCGGCTTCCCTGTTCACATATTCAAAGGTTTCTGTATATTCCGGAGTTTCTTTCGTTTTCGGAGTGCTGTTCATATCTGAAACATCAGAAGATACTTCATCAGAGCAGTGTGAATTATTTTCAGAAAGATGATTCTCATCAGGGGTTTCATTCATCAGTCTGTATTTCGGAGAAATATAAAACACTCCGATAAGCAGAGCTGCAAGAAGAACAACTCCGATAAAAACCACCGCAACTATAATTTTTGTTTTTCTTTCCCTTTCGCCGGGGCTGATATCATCCCAGATATCTTTATATCTCTGCATCATATGACCTCATCTATAATAAATATACAATTGCCTTTTTACAAATAAGACGATTATATCCATAATTTTGTTCCATAAAAACAAGAAAGATTGTTTCTTAACGACAAAATATTATATTCCTAATTTATTATATCATGAACATGCAGATAAATTCAATATCTATTTTACA
Organism: Holotrichia oblita; assembly: GCA_023690525.1. Lineage (NCBI taxonomy): Eukaryota > Metazoa > Arthropoda > Insecta > Coleoptera > Scarabaeidae > Holotrichia > Holotrichia oblita. The sequence continues at coordinate 74,519 of JALQSN010000219.1, forward strand.
TTTTTCGTGAATATTCTCAATTTATTAACATCCATTAATGTTATTATTTTACAACTTTTGGCATATGCCTTGCACAAGATATTGGGGTGTGGGTAAAATTGATTCAAACATCTTGTGATTGTAAAATTTTGGATTGATATTTCAAGTCAGATGTCTAAAGATAAGTTTCAGCATTGATGTGCTGTCAGAGAACGGGGGATATCTGAAAAGATTCCAGTCAATGTTAGACGATTGCAAAACTGACGTCTCATTTGAGAATGCATCAAAGCCCGCCTTGCCGTGACAGCGTCCGCTTCCGCTCATTCCGACACCTCCGAACGGAAGGTGAGGATTTGTGACATGGATAACTGTATCGTTTATGCATCCTCCTCCGAAATCAAGCTGTTTGACAACTTTTTCTCTCGTTTTTTTGTCTTTAGTGAACAGATATAGAGCTAAAGGCTTGTCACGCTTTGATATGAAGTTTATTACGATATCAATATCTGAAAATTCATACACCGGAAGTATCGGGCCGAAAATTTCTTCATAATGAAGCTTGCTTGATTTCTTTAAATTTTCAATCAGAGTGAGTGAAATTTTGTTGGCTTTTTCATCAAACTCTCCGCCCAATATTATATCCCCGTCCTCAAGATAAGCCTTAAGACGCTCAAAGTGGGAACTGTTTATAATTTTAGGGTACATCACGCTTCCGCACGGATTTGATGAACAAAACTGCTCTGCGAATTCTCCGATATAATATACAAGCTCATCTTTTACCGAGCTGTCAACAAAAAGATAATCGGGGGCAACGCACGTCTGTCCGGCATTGAGAAGCTTTCCTGCAACGATTCTTTTTGCGGCTAATTTTATGTTCGCCGTTTTATCAACAATACAGGGGCTTTTTCCTCCAAGCTCATATATAACGGGAGTGAGCCGGCTCGCCGCCGCCTTTGCGACAAGCTTAGCCACAAGAGTTCCTCCGGTGTAAAACACAAGGTCAAATCCCTCGGTTCGGATAGCTCTTACAGCCGCAAAGCTATCCGTCGACGTTGCAATATACTCTCTGTCAAAATATCTGTCAATCAGCTCAATCAGAAGAGACGTTGTATTTTTCGAGTGTTCCGAGAGCTTCAATATTGTACAATTTCCTGCAGCTATAGAAGAAATCAACGGGATTATTGTAAGATTAAACGGATAATTCCAAGGAGAAAATATCAAAGACAACCCAAGAGGACGTTTATATTTATAAGATCGTGACGGAAAAAGATACCAGGGAGTCTGAGTCTTATGAGGTCTCGTCCAAATTTTAAGCATCCTGAGGGCATGATTTATCTCCTGATATATCATTCCTATTTCAGTGAGATACGCTTCTTTGGGAGACTTCCCCAAATCAGCCCTGAGAGCTTCAATAATAAGCGACTCATTTTCATCTATCATACGTCTCAGATTCAGAAGAAGCTGACGCCTGAAATCGAACTCAATGGTTTTCCCCGTAGCAAAAAATTCCCTCTGCATCTTAATTGTATCAAATATATCATTCCCACTTCTGTTCATCGGATGTTCTGTCATATGTTATCTCCTTGCAAAATAAAAATTAGGAGATACGCAAACTTTTTGAAAAAAGTTTGACAAAAACTTTTCAAAAGGGTTTTTGGTTTGATATCGTGCATCACAACAAAATTTAGAGAGACTAAATTTTATATTTAGCCATAACCACCTTTGAAAAGTTTTTCCGAAACAAGCTTGCTTGTTTCAAATTTGCGTATCCTCCTCGTTCCTTTTTAATAATTCTCGCTTATGTACAGCGATGCCCGGCTCTGTATTATCTTTGCTGTTTCGGATGCTGATTTTGAGCCCGAGAAGTATGCTTTTATTTCTTCGTTTATGATTTCTTTGATAGTTTTATCACGATCGTATTGTGCGTCGGCTGAATTTACGAGGTCGAGAATTTTGTTTATGTCTTCGTCAGTTATTGTTATGAATTCACCTGCTCCGTATTCTTTTTGGTAGAATTCTTTGTCCGGATGTGATGACGGTGAGAAGCTTGCTGCTCCTCCGCTGTAGATGCAGTAGTAGCCGGTATCTTTGTCGTTTTCTATCATGCTCTCAAAGGCTTTGACTGAGGATGGAGTTTCCCCCATATAGAGTGACATGAAGTTTTGGATTTCATCGGAGAGCATATATTTGATGAATTGCCATGCTCCCTCTTTTACTGAGGAATCGTCTGATATGGCGTAGCAATTGGATAATCTTACCGGTGATTTGTTTCCGCTCTGTGACGGATATCCGATGTATGTTATGTCCTCTGAGTTGAAGCTGAACTTTTTGAAGAACAGGGTTGATATATGCACACCGCTGTATGATAGTATTATATTGCCGTTCTGATATGACCTATACTCTTTTTCCTGAGAATTATAAAGAGAATCGTCAGCGGTTTCCGGAAGTGAGTTAAGGTATTCCAGAACCTCGATGAATTCGGGGCTGTCAAAGGTGCATTGAGCTTTTTCGTAGTTTATGTAGGTGTCGAATCCGACAGTGAACAGAAGGTGTGTCATTGTGTCTCTTGTGTAGTCTTTTATTAAGATTTTATCATCCGGAAGTGATTTTGCAAGATTAACAACATCATTGACTGTCCAGCCTTTTTCGTATCCGATATTCGATGACTTTCCGATAATCGTGCTGATTGAAAACGACAGAGGAAAAATGTTAAGCTCATCGTTTGTTTCCGATGCATTTCTGACGCATTTCAGAATAGTTTCAGCTGATATAGATTCATCTGAATCAAAGAAATCGTAGAGATTGCAGAACAACCCTTTTTCAGCGTAATTTGATATATCGCTGTAAGTAAATGCAGCGACGATATCCGGAGTGTTTCCGGATATGATGTCATTTTCAAAAATCTGCTTTCCTGCGTACATGTTTTCGTCTGTATTGTATTTTGAATAGTCGTTGATAACGATTCTGTAAGTATCGCTTGTTCTGTTGAAATTGTTCGCCAAAGCAGTTACAGTTGATGAATCCGCCTGATAATACGAGAGATTTATCACATATTTCTGTGATACTTCGTTGTCCTGCATTTTTGTCAGAAAGCTCAGTTGTGATTTCATTGTGAACACATTTCTGTACACATACATCATTTTTTCGGGAGACAGGATCAGGATTTCCTCAAGTGAGTTCGGTACGATGTTTGAGCTGATCCAATTGATAAGAAGTACAGCTTCCGAATCTGATTGATTCCATCCGTACAGACCTGTTGAATCTGATATATACATGTCATATCCGTCACCGTAGAATATTTTCAGATTGCTTTTATTACTTGAATCAATGTTTTCGGGAAGTGTTATTTCACTCAGAATTTCATCTGCGTCATATTTTTCATTTTGCCGAAGTGCCGAAAGATCCTCTTCTCTCACGTTTTCTCCGTCAAAATCGAATGAATACAGCACCTGAATGTATGCTGCAGTCTCGTAACAGAGAGCGTATATACGGTTGTCTGATATGTAGAAATTTTCAGCGTAAAAGATTTCATTCGGCAGTGAAATATCAATTGAGTTGTACACATGGGTAGCTGTGTCAAGCACAGGAGTTTTCGGAGATTCTGTGTCATTGGCACATGACACTGAAATCACGGAAAATAGGAGCAACGCTGTAATTAATATTACTGAACATACATATTTCATCAGATTCACCTCATAATTAACCTGCATTTCTAACTACTAAAGTAATTATATATCATTTTCAGTTAAATGTCAATGAATATCTGATAATGTATATTATTATATATTATAAATCAATGAAAAACAACAGGAATAAGAGAAATCTCATAAAATTGAGCGACGGAGACTGACAGTGCTGCAGGATGCGGCAAGGACACGCATGTTCAAATCACATCCTACAAATCATCTTTTCTGCGGCTAAGAAGAAGAATTGATGCCAGTGTGAAGATACTGACAAATGCGATTGCGATAATCATCATCATATCAGTGTCATCACTCGGAATGATGTTTTCATCAGAATAATTTTCAATCAAATTTTTCAGCTCATCATTTGCATAAGTCTCACTGAATCCTGAAATTTTTCCGATGTATACCGACGATGCCTCTTCACCTCTCACCATCACGGCGATGTAGCTTATCTTTTCCTTTGATGAAAATTCACTGAGGTCAGTTCTTAAACTAACAAGAGCACCGGATTGGATTTCAGCTGTATACTCAGCTCTCCCCATGTCAGAGCCGAACACCATAACAATTTCAAACGTATCTGTCTCTGATGTTTTTGACGTTATCATAAGCTCGGTTTCAATCACGGGAGTATAGCTCAGATTTTTAATTCTGTCCCCTGCAGCCCACATCATTACAGAGCACAAACCCTTTTCCGCTCCGGTCATCTCGGCGATAAGAGCGCGGTGACTCATCAGTGAATTCTTTCCCGTTGATACAGATGAAGCTCCTTCTCCCGCAAACCATCCCTGTGCGTCATATGCCTGAGTGAAATCCCAGAATGCATAGCTTCCGCAATGTACCTTTTCTTTATCTCCGGAAGATACCACCTCAGCGTCCGATGCAATAAACTCCCTCTGAGCCTTGATTCCCG
>JALQSN010000220.1:0-79019 GCA_023690525.1 Holotrichia oblita
CGCTATACTAATATTTGTCGTTATACGCGCGCCCTTACTGCCCGCTTCGTCCTTAACAACTTGACACATTACGCAGTCACCGTTTTTAAGAGTAAGCGTTTCGGGCGGTGTAAACCCGTCCAAATCGCGACAACCCGCCGGCATATCGGCCGCAACCAAAAACGCGTTTTTACCTAAACCTATGTCAACAAAAGCCGCTTGCATTCCGCTAAGCGTGTTGACCACTTCGCCTTTATAAATATTACCGACAACCTTCGGCGCACTGTCCGGCTCAAAATAGTATTCAATAAGTACGCCGTCCGAAACCAGCGCGACCTGAGTACTGCAAAAACCTATTTCGACATAAATCCTATCTTTTGGCAACGTCTTCTCCGTAATCCGGGCGGCAACATCAAGCTGATTTTATTTATATATTACCGCATAATTTTACACGGTACATTTTTTAGAATATTATAATACTTTTTTAGCGCGTTAAAGTCAAGCTATATCAATTTATTAATAACGGCGGAGTCAATATCTAAGAGCGTATTATTAACGGTACAATACAATTGCTTTCTGGTGTATACCGCTTGTTCCGTCGAAAATCCCCACTCGGCTGCCCAAAAACTGACAAGCCTGTCCGCTCTTAAATTGTTTTGACCGCACCCTAAGCGGAAAATAACAGTATCCTCGTCAACTTCGGTTATACTAAAAAGCTTTGGCTTAATATCTTCTGAAAAGCTTTTTCCTTGCTTAGTAAAGGTTATTAAAGCTTCATCTCTACTGATAAAGTCTTGCATCTTACCGTAATACTTAGCTATACCGGCAAGTTTTAACTCAATATCGGCTTGCTTGGCTACGGCCGCTATGTTGGGATTACGGATTATATCAAAAGCGCGTTCCGCACGAAGTCCTTGCAAACAAACGGAATTATATTTTTTAAGTAAGATTTCCGCGTTTTCCGAGCAATCTATCGCCGCGTACTCGCACTCGCTCGCAAGTCCTATCGGTAAAGGCGGCGCAAAATAAATCAGATAATGCGGATTAAAACCCTGACTGTATTTTATGTCCGCGTCCGCTCTTTTAAGCGTACGTGTAAAAGCTCTCAACATATCCAAATGTGGCAGATATACGCATTCTATGTTTTTATTATATTTTAAAAGCACCATTTTAATTTTTCCTGTCTGACGAAATACTAAAGCCGCGTTTTTTTATGAATTTACGTTAAAGCACGGCGAAAGAGCGTTTACTCCGCAGCCAAGACAATTCTTTCTGCAATCGGACGTAACTTGCCCTTGCAAAGCGTTGTTATATTCTTTAAGTAAATATTCTTTGCCGACGCCGATATCTATAAAATCCCAAACCAATTCTTGCTCAGTCGGCAGTCCGCTCAAATATTTTTCGATTCCGTCCTCTCCGAATGCCGCTATCCATTTGTCATAGTCAAAAAATTCCGACCAGCCGTCAAATTTACAACCCGACAAATAAGCCTTTTCTATTACATCAGACAGCTCCGCGCCGCCCCTCGCTAAAGCCGCTTCAATCCGCGATTGTTTGATGTCGTGATAACTGTAATTACAACCGATTTCCCGTAAACGCATTTTTAAATACCGTTGTTTTTCTTCAATATACCCTTGCTCCTTTTGTCCGCACCATTGGAGCGGTGTAAAAGGCTTTGGGATAAACGTTGAAGTGGAAACGCCCAAATTCAAAGGTTTTTTTGATTTACGGTGTTTTGAATAAATATATTTGATTGATTTGCAAAGATTGACAATACCGTCAATGTCCTCATCGGTTTCGGTGGGCAGCCCTAACATAAAATATAATTTAATGTTTGAATAACCTCTTGCAAACGCGGTTTTTACACTGTCAAAAATGTCTTGCTCCGTAATGTTTTTATTAATTACATCCCTAAGTCTTTGCGTCCCCGCTTCCGGCGCAAACGTTAACGAGCTGAGCCGCGTGTTTGTAATAAAGTCGGATTCAAAACTGTCCATTCTTAAAGACGGCAATGAAATATCGGTTTTATGTTTTTGGCTGAATTCGCGCATCTTAGCCGCCAAATCTTTTAAACGGCTATAATCTCCCGTGCTTAAGCTTGACAATGAAATTTCGTCATAACCAGTGGACTCAATAATTTTTTCCGCTTGCGCTTTTAGCACATCGGGGCTTCGCTCGCGTACGGGGCGGTAAATAAATCCCGCTTGACAAAACCGGCACCCTCTCGTACAGCCGCGAAACAATTCTAAAACGCCTCTGTCGTGTACGGCCTCAATGGACGGTATCATTGTTATGAGCGGGAAAAAAGCCTTGTCTAAATCGCCGACAACCGCTTTGATAACCTTGTGGACGCTGCCCAAAGAATTAACGGCGGGAACATAAACGCCGGTAATCTTATCCGCTTCTATTAAAAACTGTCTTTTCAAACCGCTTTTTGTGATTCTTCTTCTTTTTAGATTGAGATACAGTTCCGCTAGCTTTTCTAAAGCTTCCTCGCCGTCGCCGATAACAATCAGGTCAAAGAAATCAGCGTAAGGCAAACAGTTTACGCCCGACGGGCCGCCGCCTATTATTAAAGGATGGTTTTCGCTACGCTCAGCCGCCCGAAAAGGTATACCGGCTAAATCCAGCATATATAAAACGTTTGTATACGAAAGCTCATACTGCATACTGAAGCCTATCATATCAAAGTTAACCAGCGGCTTATTGCTTTCAAGAGAACACAGCGGCAAATTCTTTTCTTTGAGTTTATCCGCATAATCCACCCAAGGAGTAAAGCAGCGTTCGCAATTAGTGTCGGCGCGCGCGTTCAATAACCCGTAAAGAATGCGAATCCCCAAGTTTGACATCCCAACCTCGTAGACGTCGGGAAAACACATACAAAAATTTAACAACGCGTCCGGCTTTAAATCCGCGCTGTTATACTCGCCGCCTACATACCTGGCAGGCTTTTCAACCTCAGTCAAAAATGAGGGGAATACTTTATCTTTCAAAAAACACCAAACTTTTATTTGTTATAATTTTAAACAATAACTATTAACACTAATTTTAACAAAAAACCGTAATTAATTCAACCGTTTTATCTTTAAAACGCAAAATATATATTTTATAACGGATTTAAAGAAAAATTCAAACGTCAAATCCGGCTCATATTTTTAGTTAATCATAGGAAAACAAAACGGCTCTGTCATATATTACAGAAACCGTTTGTTTTATTTTTAAATAATTTTTCTAAACTAAAGTTTCAAGCCTTTCTAACTTCTTGCATTATCGGAACACTTACATCCGGGCAATTTTCTAAAATGCTTCCGAACTCTTTTTCGTTCAACTCGGCAAGCAAATTACCATTTCCGTCCAAAATAATTATCCGGTTGTAATGCTTTGTTGACATTGAATTGTACACTTCGGATACCGGCGTATCTTCACTGACGGCAAGATGTCTGACAAGTATACCTTTTAATAACCGCATCCGTTTATAGGTATTGTCAATATGCCGCTTTAGTCCGCCTTCGCTGTTGAAATCCAACGCGCTCATAAGCATAAATACGGCAATAAAAATCAGTGAAATATTCATACCGAAGAAAATAGAAATCACAAACATAACGGCAAAAACTAAACTCAGTGTCACGCCCGTCATACGGATTATTTTTTTGCCTTTAGAATTAAGCCGCTTAAAAAATAAAGCGTTCAATATTTTACCGCCGTCCAGCGGATATATAGGAAGAAGATTGAAAAACCCGACAGCCGCATTTGCGTAAATAAAGCTTTCGGTAATCGCGATACTAGCGGGAATCAGCCACCATACCGCAACGCCCAAAACTATTAAAATAATGTTAAATAACGGACCCGCAATCAATATCAAAACTTCTTCTTTTGTACTAAGACCTTTCATTTCGCCGTTAATTGACGCTCCGTAAGGCATAAGCTTCAATTCGTCCAAAACATATCCGTATTTTTCCGCGGCTACCGAATGCGCGAGTTCGTGCAGAATTACCGCTGAAACATAAGACACAAGCATTCCCGCTCTGCCAATTAAAATCAGCCCTAAAGAGAAAGCTACAAAGAGCGGATGTATTTTTATTTTCAATTTTTTAGGCCTACCGCTCATTATTTTCGCTCTTAAAAAGCTCGCTTACCGCTTCTATAAGCTCTTCGTTTTTATCAAAAACAGCTCTTCCGACCTCTTCGTTTTCCGTTCCTAACGCCTCGATATTGTATTTAAAAGCGTCCGCAATTTTAGCGGAAAATGTTTTTGTTTGCGGTAAAAACGCGGGCAAACCGAAAACCGCGCCCAAAATAATTAACGAACAAAGCAATTGAAGAGCGAGTATTTTTATCAGCCTGTACTCGTGTTTTACTTCTAAAATATTTTGATTGTTGCGGCTGCTTGTACAATTAATTTGCTTGATACCGTCATACTTCATATAGTTCTCCCCCGTTTTACCGTCACTTTAAAACTTTTCTTATATATTATATTGACGCTGTAAAAAAAATATAACCTGTCCAAAAAAAACAGGTTACATAAGTTTTTATTAAGTTTTATTTAACGAAGTTTTATGATAGATTGCTTAGCTTTAAAAACAAAAAATTTTAATTGTAATTAGATTCCTTTTATGTAATCCTCTTTATATAACGGCAAGCAAAAAGAAGTTTGTTAAATAATTGAAAAGCTCTTCACTCTCTTTAGTTCGCCCAAAAGGTTCAAAAAAATTTCGCCGTTTTCACCTCGCATTACGTCAAGGCTGACCTCGTCGATATCAAAATAATTATCCAGCGTTTTTTTTAGTTCAGTACAAACAAGGTTTAAAAGCTTGTCCGGAATCATACCCGACTTATCCATAGTTATACAATTTTTTAAACGCTGTAAACCTATTCCCGCAATCGATTGTTTCATTTTTTTCCTTTTTTGTTTTATATTCTTGAAAATTTCGGACTTAAAACTATACGGCAATAACTAACTTAAACTATACGACGAAGTTTTCTCTTTATCCCGCCGAACATTCCCTTATATTCCTTAGTACAATCCCAAAGCTTTCCGCCGCCCGTATGAAGCTGTAACGCTAAAAAGTCTATCGCTTTCCCTACCTTTGATTTTTTATCGGGCAGATTTCCTAAGCTTGACGAAGCCGCAATTTCGTCGTCCTCAGGTATAATTCCTGCAAGCTCGATTTTTAATAAATCAATGATTTCATCCGGCTTGAACATATCGTTTGAGAGCATAAGATCGCCGCGCGCTCTGTTAATTATTAGCTTTTCACTGACTAAGTCATAATTTTTCAACAGTGAAAAAACCTTGTCCGCATCTCTGATTGCCGATATATGCGGAGTGGTCACTATTATAGCCTCGTCAGCCGCAGCTACCGCCCGATGGAATCCCGCTTCTATTCCCGCGGGACAATCTAAAAGTATGTAGTCAAAAGTATTTGATAAAGACTCGACTACGCATTTTATATTTTGACCGCTCAAATTTGCCTTATTATAGCTATGCCCCGACGGAAGTATAAAAAAGTTTTCTAAATTACCCGCGGGTATCAACGCTTGACGCGGACGGCATCTGTTTTCAGCGACGTCCAAAAGGTCGTACACAATTTTTGATTCCACCCCCAGCACTACGTCCAAATTATTCAAACCGATATCGGTATCCATAACGACAACCTTTGCACCCAGCCTCGCAAGCGCCGCACCTACTCCCGCGGTTACAGTTGTTTTTCCCACACCGCCCTTTCCGCTTGTCACGACAATTTTTCTCGCCATATCTCTTTCACCCCGCTGTTAAAAACCATATATCTAGTAAAATAGACCGCTTTCGTATTTAAAGAAAGCGGTCTAAACAATATACTATTATTTATGTATTTTTTCAAGGCTGATTTTAGCGTAATGTGTCAAAAGCAAAAATTTTTCTCTAAAAAGACGTATATAATTTCTTTAGTAAAATTATGCGTCCGGTCATATTAGGAATAAGAAGTAAATTTTTTCTAAGTTTGGTTTTGAATTGCCCGCAGCGTGTCTTTATCGTTGATAAGCTTGCCCGCGCCTAAAATAACGGCGTACTTAGCGTCGGGCGGAATATTCGCCTGAATTTTTAAACGTGAGGAGATAAGCTGTTCAAGTCCCAAAATCTGACTGCCGCCGCCCGTTAAGGTTATACCGGTTTTATAAATATTAGCGGCGACTTCCGGCTCACAAACATTAATTATAGATTCAACCGAATTCATTATTTTTTGATAATACGGTAAAACGGCATTGAGAACGTCACGCGACGAAACTATTGCCGACTGCGGCACTTTTTGCTTGATTTCATAACCGCTAACTTCCATTGTAGCCGTATCATTGACATAGAAAGAACCTATTTCTTCCTTAAGCTTTTCAGCGGTATGAATACCGATTTTTAACTGGTGTTTTTCTTGAACTATATCGCAAATCGCGCTGTCCATATTTTGTCCGCCGATACTTACTGTACAGCCGTTTATAATTCCGCTCATTGACAACGCAGCAATTTCCGTTATACCACCGCCGATATCGACAACAAAACCTGCGTTCGCGCTGTTAATCGGCAAATCCGCTCCGTACCCGGCGCAAATAATACTTTCAACCAACACAACCTGCGATACACCCGCTTGATAACATACATCCTCTATCGTCTTTCTTTCCATAATATCCAAACCGCACGGAATACAAACAAGAGCGCGTATTTTTGGCATTATAAAGGAATGCGCCACAATTTTTTTGATAAAAGTTTTCAACATAATAACGCAAGCTTCGGTTTCCGCCGGATTTATTACGCCTTCAATTATCGGAGAAATAATTTTTATGCTGTCCGGTGATTTACCTTGCTGCATCTTCGCTTTATATCCGGCCGCCATCAAATTTTTAGGCTTTACCGAGTCCACAAACGAAACAACGGAAGGCTCGTGCAAAGCCACCCCTTCTCCGTTTAGGTAGATTGATGTAAACGAACTACCCAGCTTTATCGCTATTTCGTAAACAGCCATATTTTTTTCCTCCGTACTTTTTTGCTTCAAAACGTTTGGCAATCTTTTATTAAAAGCATTTCTGCATTAAAGCTTTTTAATATCCGTCAAACGGTGTGTTATCGTTTTTTTGTTTTTGATATTCTTTTTTTATGTCGTTTAATATATCGTCGTTTTCATATTCATTCCCGAACACAGACGGCTGTTCAAGAAATTCCTTAGTGATAATTGTTATCACGGGTTTAGGATGTTTTTTCTTATAATAGCCGGCAAGCAATACCGCTCCGCCAAAAACAACCGCCAATATGACCGCTTGCAATACAAGCGAGAATAAGCCGTTGTTGAGCAATGAATAATCAAACTTATTTTCTCTGCTGTATATCATCGTTTCTATAAAATCACTTTGCGAAAGTATATACGCGACTGTTTCAACCGTTCCCGCAATTTTAGTAGCATAAGTCGGATAATATTTTTTTAAATTTTCTAAAGTATCGTTTTCCGTGTCCGTAATAGAAGTGTACTGCGTGCTTTCAACCATTCCGTAATAATTTGACGCGTTCCAGTCAAGTCCCAAAAACGCGGCGGTATTAACGCTCGCGTTTAAAAACGCCTGACTTTCATTTTGCAATCCGTAATGAGTATAAGGTCCAATCAATGTCGGCGATAAAAAAGTCCTTTTGTTGTCGGGGGCCGCTTTGATATTAGAGCCGCTCTCTTTAATTTTGCCGTTGAGCCAATCCTCATGCGTTGTGTTTACATCGTCGCAATAAAGATAATTATCAGCTCCTCCGCCGACTCCTTGAAAAATTACCGCCAACAAAATATTATTTGAGTCCGCGCAATATTTGTCGATATACTGCCTCGCTCCTTGAAGCGACGGCAGCTGTTCGCCGAAAAAAACAAACTCCACAGTAAAATCAAAGGCTGGTCTTTTTTCCGAAAATAATTTGATTAATGCTAACAGCGCGGCTACGCCGGTAGCGTTGTTGTACGCGCCCGCGGCTTTAAGCGGATTGCTGTAATATTCCAAACTATAACTATTGTCAAAATGCGCTCCGATAATAACCCGCTTTGCATTCGGGTTTATAGAAATGTACCTTGCTATTGCGTTATAGCTTTTTTTACCTTCCGTCGCCTCCGAATCAAATTCTTGAAGCTCGTAATCCATTCCGTAATTTCTCGCCTCGCCTAAAAGAAACTCCGCCGCGTTCTTGCCCTCTTGCGTTCCGGGAGTCCTGTCAATATATAAGCTTGACTCACCTGCAAAATCCGTCATAAATTTTTCTATAAACTCGCTGTCAGCCGCGCTGTTAAAAACCGTTTCTTTTTGCGAAGAAGCTGACGCGGTATTACCTAAAAGAGCGTCGGCGGTTGTGTTTTTAAAAACCGTTGAACTTACTAATAAAATACAAAATATTAAAACCGTTATTACGGAGGTTAATCTTTTTATCATATAAGCCCCCAAAAGAAATTAATCAGCAGCATAACCGCGTTTATACCGGCGAAAATAAAAGTTAATTGTTTTAATACCGGCGAATATTGGTGTTTATCAAGATTAATATGAGAAAAGTAAAGGAAAAACCCAAAAGCGGCGGCGGATTTAATGCCCAAATCTATAACCGCGCCTATATTAATCAGCAGCGGATAGTAAAAATATAATATATGAAATAAGCCTAAAATAATATTGCATACAATGAAAAACGCGCGAAGGATATGTATAAAGTTAGTTCTGGCGAGCTGCGGAAATTTGACACTGACCGCCCGGAATACAAAACGCGATACAAGCTCAAAAATAATATACGAAACAGCGCCGCCGAATAAATACATAATAAAATCAATCCGTACCGGCGCTGACGTTGTTCCCGAAGGATTAAAAAACGTCGGCATCAGCATAAACATACTGTGCGTTGAGTAAATATCTCTAAACGAATAACTCAAAAATAACAGCACCATAAAAATATACGGGCTGACTTTAAAAATCTTCCAATCACTCTTTTTTGATTCAGTTTTAAAAATTATTGTTTTGTTTTCCATTTTATGTTTCTTTTTATATTTTCTTTTATATTTTCTATGCGGTGTTTTTTAAGCCGCTAAAATTTTGAAGATAATATTGTTGACTGCGGACTCGGGCGTAATTTTTCCGCTTTTAATTTTAAAATCATAATCGGAAATATCCCCGACAAGATTTTTTAAAGCCGCCGCGTTATAAAGAGCCGCTTGCTGTCTTAAATATTTTAACGCGAATACTTTAGCACCGAAATAAGAGGCGAAGCTTTCGTCGCTTTGTCCGCCGATTTTTAAAAACAGCAGCTTTCTGAAATGTGTATAAATTGAAAAAATTAATCTTGACGGAGGCGCGTCAATTGACAACGCGTCCATTATTTCATAAGCCTTGTCGGCATTTTTTTTCGCAAGACATTCCAAAAATTCGTATATTTTATATTCGGTGTCTTTGATAACCATATTTTCAACGGTTTTTGAGTTTATTACCGTACCGTCACAATATATTAGCAGTTTATCAAGCTCTACACTAATTCTTGATAAGTTGAAATTACAATAAGCCGTCAACAATCTGCACGCGTTGTCCTCAATCAAATCAGGAGCTTTACTCTTAATCCAATTAATTAACATATTTTCATCTAAATACGAGCAGTCAACAACGGTATCCTTTAACGCGGCGGTAATTTTAAAATCCTCTTTAGGTTCTAAAATAAGAATGGAATCGGGATTAGGTTCTTTTAAATATTCAGTAATCTCCGCCGGTAAATTTTTAAAGCCCGAATATATTACAAGCCTGTATCTTGACATCATAGGTGATGTATTCAAAGTTAATATTATGTTGCTTATAGCGGCATTTTCGTCAAACTTATTAAGATTAAAATCGGGCATCTCGATAAGGCGGTTGAAAAAATCTATGCTTAGGTTAATCAAATAACGGTCGTCGCCCGTAAGAGTATAACAAGCTTTCAAGCTTTCGCCGCTTAAATGTTTTTTCAATTCCGCAAATTTCAAATTAAAACTTTCCCGAATTTAACTAATATTTTTGTCTATTGTATAAAAAATTAAACAATATCACAGTTAATCTTTAGTATACAGAATTATTGTTTTTAAGTCAAGCGTCGTTTTAGTAAAATCTTACATAGATAATTGCTTGACAACCCGCTCATATTAAGGATATACTGTGAAAAACTAAATATTTGTTAAGGAGATGCCCGAACGTATGAGTGAACAACAAAAGTTTACTCAGCAGGAAATTGCGCCTTGCGAACAAACCGATGCTGTCGAAAAAAACGAACAGCCCGTGTCTAATGTTAACGCCGCCGCCCCTGCTGAAGTACAAAAAGAAAAAAAAGCAGGCGCGGGGGCTTTTTTTAAACTGACATCCACCCGCCGCATAACCTTTATCGCCGTCTTTGCCGCGCTTGCGGTTGTCGTGAAGATTTTTAAAATCTATATCGGCAGCAGTGTTATTTCCTTTCTTTATCTTCCGTGCTGGCTTGCGGGGATATTTTTCGGGCCGACGATAGGCTTTTCCGTAGGGATAATCGGCGACGCGTTGGGAACAATTATTAATCCAAGCGGCGGCGCGGTCAATCCGATAATTATGCTTGGCAACGGACTTAACGGCTTTATATTCGGCTGCGTTTTCGGTATGCCCTATTTTAAAAAGTATAATTTTATGATAAAGCTTTCCGTCGCCGCAGTATTAAGTCTTTTTATCGTAACATTAGGCATAAACACGTGGGGGCAAGCGGTTTTCTCTAACCGTTCTTATATCGATGTTCTCATTAAACCCACCACTTCGATTCTGCCGCGTATTGCTTTTCAACCGATAGTTGTAGCGATAAACTTCGCGCTCGTTGTTCCGCTTTACATTATTTTAGAAAAATACCTAATGAGAAGCTTAAAAAAAGTATAAGCCGCAATTAATATGTCTATACTTTTGCTATGTTTATTTTGATAGTAAGAGTTGTGATACTGTATACTATACTCGTTGTTTTAATGCGGCTTATGGGTAAAAGGCAGCTTGGCGAGATGCAGCCGTTTGAGCTTGCGATAACCCTGATAATCGCCGAGCTTGCTTGTATTCCTATGAGCGATATCGCTATCCCTTTGACTTACGGTTTGACGCCTATTATATCTATTGTACTGCTCCACTTTGCAATAAGCTTTATTTCCCGTAAAAGCGTAGGCTTCCGCAACTTGGTTGACGGCAAAAACGTCGTCGTAATCACACCCGACGGCGTTGATTATAAGGCTTTAAAAAGTCTTAATATGAATATTCACGATTTGCTCGAGGCAACTTTGACCGCGGGCTTTTTTGACTTGAGCGAAATACAGTACGCGTTTTTTCAAACCAACGGCAAACTCTGCGCAATGCCCTACGCGTTCAATTCACCCCCGACAAGCGGTGACTTAAAAATAACCAAAGACCAGCAAACCTTCGCGCTGCCGATAATTGTAGACGGCAAAGTTTATGACCTCCAAAAAGCTTTTTTAACAAAAGACAAAGTCGAAACCGTACTGAAAGAATTCGGTTTGTCAGGAATAAAAGACGTAGTTTTAATGACTGTTGACGACAGCGGTAAGGTTTATATCCAACCGCGTCAAGGAACGTTTATTTCCACTGCGGTAGCGGATTTGGCGGGTACAAAGTCATAAAATAATTTTTATAAGTTAAATCTTTAAAATATTAATATACTAAAAACAAACACACATTTAAAAAAGGATTAAAATCTTTATGGTTAAAAATATAATTTTCGGTGTTCTTTTCATTGTTCTTATCGGGTTTAGCGTATTAGAACTTACTTATGTTCAAGACAGAGTTTGCGAATATGAACGCTTGACAAATGAAATTCACAATTTGATAAAAGAAAACGAGGAGCATATCGATACGGAAGAAAATATCAGAAAAGCCGAAGAACTCGTCACGATGTGGAATAAAGACAAGCATAATATGCAATTGTTTATTTCTCATATTTACGTTAATGATTTTTCAATGAAAATAGTGTCTTTAAAAACGCATATTGAGCAAAACGAATTCGGACTTGCCGACACTGACTGCGCTACGATTATTGAAAATTGCGAACTCCTAAAAGAACAACACACTCCTCACCTGCACAGTATTTTATAAATAAAAATTTGAAAAAATGAAAACCTTTATATCCGGATTTAATAAAAGTTATTGCCTATAATATAAATCACATAAAACACATATATTCGAATAATTATTGTAAAAACACTTATAATAAATGTATAAATTATTATAGGTGGTAAATAGAAATGAAAAAAGATAAAAGTATGGATTACACTTTTTTTGATATCAACAGTATGGCGTCTATGAGCGAATATACGGGACTGATACCGTCAGGCATAACTGACGAAAGCGAAGCGGAAGCTTACGGCGAACTGGTTGATATAAACAAGCAAAAAACAATAAAGTAATAAGTTTATCAAATTGATTTTAGAAACGGGCTGTTATATATTAATGAACCGCACCCAAAAAGTTTAACATATTAAAAAAATATGTTAAACTAAAGAAGGTGCAGTTCATTCGTAAAGAGCAGTCCTTTTTTTAGTTAAATTTAGAAGTAAAAAGATTAGCAAAAAGATAATCTTAAAAAATATAAAGCCGCCAAGTTAATTCAAGCAATATAACGCTTGATATTTTCCGTTAAAAACTATATACTTTTATTAAAAGTAAATTTCCTAAGAAATCATTTATATAGTTGGTGGTATTATGGAACTTGATGAACTGTTAAAACAAGCCGAAGCGGGAGATGTTGAAGCGCAATGCTCGCTTATAGAAAAATATCTTGGCGAGGATGATTATACGGAATGCACGAAATGGCTGGATAAAGCTATCGCTCAAAATTCCGCCAAAGCACAATACCTAAAAGGCGTATACTTTGAATACAGATACGCTGCTAACGAAAAGAATTCAGAAGCTGTTGAATGGTATGAGAAGGCAATTAAAAACGGATATAAAGACGCAATACACAGTCTTGCGGCATATTACCAATTCGGAAGAGAAGAAAAAGATATCGGCAAAGCGATTGAAACTTATTTAATAGGCGCTCTAAAAGGCTATCCTGATTGCCAAGGCGAGCTTGCGCAGCTTTATGAGGAAGCGGGCAACAAAGTCGAGGCTTTAAAATGGTTGAAAACCGCCGCCGAAAACAATGACGCACATTCGCAATATTCCTTAGGGCATAACTATAAAAACGGGGCGGGTGTCGAGCAAAACAGAAAATTAGCTATTGAATGGTTTTTAAAAGCGGCTAATAACGGAAGCGTTTTTGCAATGGAGGAAGTTGGAGATTCATATTATTACGCGCATTTATCTTTAAACAACAAGACAGATTACAAAGAAGCGGCTAAATGGTTTATCAAGGCTTTGGATGAATGCGACAAAAAACCGGATTTCTATAATTTCTTAATCCTGTATCTTTTAGAGAAAATTCTTAATTGCAAATATTACGGAGCCAAAATTGATAAGCAAAAAGCTGACGAATATTTAACCCGTTATAACAATATAAAGCTAGAGAAAAAACAGAAAAAACTAGCCGAGAAGCAAAAAAAGAAAGAAGAAAAGCTTGCGGAAAAAATAAAGAAAAAAGAAAAAAAAAAAGCTAATATGCGATATAAAAAATAGTCCGTCAAAAATTATTTCAACAAAACAAAACCGAACCTTTAAAAAATTAAATTAAGGTTTGGTTTTTCTTTTACGTAAATTAATGTACCATAAATATATAGCAATAATTTACATATACTACTTTATAATGGAAAAAATCAAGCCGATGTTACTCGAAAGCACGGATAAAGCGTTTGACAGTAATGAATATTATTTTGAATTCAAATTTGACGGTTTAAGAATGATAGCCGATTTAAGACAAAGCCCTCTTCTCTACAACCGCAATATGAATGACCGTACGTTAAATTATCCTTTTTTAATAGAAGAATTAAAAAGCCTGCCGCGCGGTATTGTTTTGGACGGTGAAGTCATTGCGGTAGACTCAGAAGGAAAGCAAAATTTTTATAAAGCTCTTGAAAACGATTTATCGAAGACATATAAAGCCAATACAACCGTACAAAATTACTTTATGGCATTTGATTTAATTTATTATGAAAACAAAAATATTTCGCATTACCCGTTGTTTGAAAGAAAAAATTTATTAACTAACAATTTATCTAAAAGCTTAAAGTTTATTAAGCCCGTAGATTATTTCCAAGGAATAGGTAATATTCTTTATAAGACGGCACAAAATGAAAATCTCGAGGGTATAGTCGCGAAACGGATTAATTCGCAATATTTAGAGGGATCCCGCTCAAAAGATTGGCTCAAAATAAAATGCGCGCGTTTTATAGAAGCGTATATATGCGCGTTTTTTATAAAATCCCGCCCCGTACTGTGTTTAGGGATTGAAAACGGCGGTAAATATACTTATATAGGAAACGTCGGAAACGGATTAGCGGAAACCGAATGGAACAAGCTATATTCAAAACTTAATCAGCTGCGTACCGGTGTTAACCCGTTTTCCGATTATTCGGATTCTATCATTAATTATGTCCGTCCCGAAATGCGGTTGAGCGTAAAATATTTAGAGCAAAAACCCGACGGGAAATTACGTCAGCCTGTTATTGATAAATTATTGAATATCAAATTATAACTAAACACATTATTTGATTTTTAAAATTAACGTTTATTTAAAATATTTCATTCAAAGGATGTTTTATGGAACTTACAATTGACAACACGACATTGCAGCTAAAAAATATCGATAAAATTTATTTTGAAACAAAAAATTATACAAAAGCCGACGTAATCAATTATTACATTAAAATTGCGCCGTATTTATTGCCGCACTTAAAAAACCGCCCTTTCAGTATGATACATTTTCCCGAAGGAAAACTTGAAAACAGTTTCTATCAAAAACAATGTCCTATCAATGCGCCGGAATGGCTTGAAACAATACGTATTCCGAGCAAGAAACGCGGTTTTATTGATTGGTGTGCCGTCAACAATCTTCCTTCGCTTATTTATTTGGTCAATAGAAGCGTTTTAGAGATGCACGCGTGGTTTTCTCGCGGCTCTAGTTTTGATAAACCCGATTTAGCCGTAATGGACTTAGACCCGAGCGGCACAAGCGGGTTTAAACAAGCCGTTACAATCGCAAACGCTTTCAGAGCTGCTTTAGAAGAATTAAATATCTATTCTCTCCCCAAAACCAGCGGCTCGCGCGGTATACATATTTTTATCCCTATTATTCCGCAATACACTTACGGCGAGGTTCAAGAATTTTTACAGTTCCTTTGCAAAGCCGTTCAAAAAACCTATCCTGAGCTTTGCACAACGGAAAGATTTGTAAAAAACAGAGGTGACAGGATTTATCTCGACGCGGTTCAATGCGCGAGCGGAAAAACTCTCGCGATGCCGTACAGTATGCGCGTTAAGAGCGGAGCTTTAGTAAGCACGCCTTTAGAATGGAGCGAAGTCAATCAAAAACTTAATCCTGCCGATTACGATATTCAAACAATTTTTCCGCGTCTTGAAAAAAAAGGCGATTTGAGCGGAATGCTATATAAGAACCGCCAAAAGCTCCCGTTGCTTCAATGAGTAAAATTTACTTTTAAACTCTTATAACTCAATATTGGAATAAAAAACTATATAGTAAATTATCTTCTTCAATTCAATCTCAAATAAACTATAGCAATTTAGAGTTACTTATTTAATATAAAATCAATTAATAAAAACAGGAGAAAAATTATGGCGACTATTTGGAAAGGCGCGATTAATTTCGGGCTTATCAACGTACCCGTCAAGCTGCTAAGCGCGGTTGCAAAAGAACGTATAACGTTCAGAACGCTTCATAAGGATTGTAAAACTCCCATCAATCAAAAACGTTGGTGTTCGGAGTGCGGAAAAGAAGTTGAATATCAAGATACCGTTAAAGGCTATGAATACGAGAAAGGTTCGTTTGTCGAAATTACCGAAAATGATTTAAAATCAATTCCCGTCAAAAGTACAAAATATATCCAAATAATTGACTTTATCAACTTAAACGAAATCGACCCGATTTATTATGAAAAAGCGTATTATCTCGCGCCGGAAACAGCCGGTGAAAAGCCCTATTTGATTCTTTACCGCGCTATGACCGAAACAAATACGGTAGCGGTTTCAAAAATCACTATCCGCGACAAAGAGCATTTGTGTATTGTACGCGTTTACGGCGATATCTTAATGCTTAATACAATGTATTTTAGCGGCGAAATTAAACCGACGGCGGAAATAGACATTGCAAAGATAGAAAAGAAAACCGAAGTTTCCGCTTTAGAAATGAATATGGCAAAGGAAATTGTTAAAAACTTGACCGCTCCGTTTGATGCGGATAATTATAAAGACGAATACTACAACGCGCTTATGTCACTCGTAAAAGCAAAAATCGACGGAAAAGAAATTTCTAAACCTACCGCCGAAAAGCAAACCGATTTAAAAACTACCGACCTTTTTGAAAAGCTCAAAGCGAGCGTTGAAGCCACAAAAAAGAAGGTTTCAGCGGGCAATGATTCCGGATTGAACCGGCCGCAAAATGCAAAAAAAGAACCAAAAAATAAAACAAGAGCGACAGCAAGCAAGACAAAAACTTCCGCCCTAAAAAATATAGTTAAGAAAGCTCCTGCCGTCAAAAAAACAGAAAAAACAAAACCAATTCAGCAAAAAAAGCAATCCTCCGCTTATTTACAATAGTTTTAGTAAGTGAATATAAATATATCTTTTATATTTAAATAAGCTTATATTCAATAAAAATTATTTTAATGAGCTAGAATACAATATTTGATAATAATATTGACTTTTAAAAATACATAGTGTATAATTTTTAATATAATTAGGGAGGTGAGCTTTTATGATTTGTCTTAAATGCGGTGGTCAAGTTCTTGAGTCGGATAAATTTTGTACTTATTGCGGAGCGAAATTAGAAAGAACTATTGAAACTCCTACGGAACCGTCTGTTGATAATACAGCCGCTCCCGTTTCTAAGCCTGCCGCTTCTGCTGAACAAAGCAAGGCACAAGCAGAAAGCAACACCCAAACAAACCGAACTTCTGAAAACAACCCCTACCCGAGTTACAGCTCAACAAATCCATTCCCGAACCACAATTCTACCTCTCAAAATCACTCAAATCCGAACAACCCTTATCCGAATTATACATCTCCCAGCAACAATTACAATCCTTATGAAAATCCTTATCAACAACAAGCAAAACCGAGCGCTAAAGCTACTGCCGCATTGGTTCTTGGTATAATTTCAGTTGTAACCAACTTATACGGCGGATTTATTATTGGTTTAGTGGCTATCATACTCGGTTTAATAGGTTACAACGAAAACAAACGTAAAAATCTTCCGACAGGCACCGCAATAGTAGGCATAGTTTTAGGCATAATCGGTGTGTTTGTGAGTATTATTTACGCTTTATATATTATTACAATGATTAAAGAACTTTTAGATATTTTCAGTAAAATCACTTATAATTTTTTAATTATTAAGTGCAATAAAAATTTATATTTTATGCAAATTCTAATAAATACAATAATTTAGAGGAAATATATTTAAAGCGGAGTTTTAAAAACTCCGCTCTTTTTTTATACTTTCCATTTAAAAACTTTCTTGACTTTAAATAATAAATTAACAATTTTTTATACCGGCCGATAAGGTTTGATACCAAATCTCTAAACTTTTTTATTATTTGTTAACCTTTATTCCGGATATTTTTCTCTTTTTATATACTCGGTGTGTAAAATTTCGTGTGCCTTCGGGCTGTTCGGCTCAACAAAATATTCATCGTAAAGAGCTTGGACTACGGGGTTCTCGTGAGATTTACGCAATTTATTCTTAACGTCAAAGCTGTAAATTGCTTTTGCTCTGTTGCTTTTTATATCGGTGAAATTATGGACGTCCGCCGGTTGAATAGGCTGTCCTCCGCCGTTAACGCAGCCGCCGGGACAAGTCATAATCTCGACAAAATGATAATCGCATTTTCCCGCTTTTATGTCTTCCATAATTTTTTTAGCGTTTTTAATTCCGCTTGCCGCGCAAACCTTTACTGTCGTACCGCCGATATTATATTCCGCTTCCTTAATTCCTTTAACTCCGCGTACTTCTTTAAAATCTAAGTTTGCCAGAGGTTTTTCGTTGGCGGTTTCGGCGACTGTTCTGAGCGCCGCCTCCATAACGCCGCCGCTTGCGCCGAACAAAAAGCCCGCACTGCTGCTTATCCCGAGCGGCTCGTCAAACTTAGAATCGGTAAGCTTATCAAAGATTATACCTTTTAATTTTATCATTCTCGCAAGCTCGCGGCTTGTGATAACAGCGTCGATATCCGGTACTTTCGCGGCGTTTTGGTGACCGCGCGTTTTTTCAAACTTTTTAGCGACGCAAGGCATAACGGATACAACAAACAGTTTCTTCGGGTCTATCTTAAATTTTTCCGCATAGTAAGTTTTTACAACCGCACCGAACATCTGTTGCGGCGATTTACAACTGGATAAATGCGATAAAAGCTCGGGATAATATAATTCAACATAACGTATCCAACCCGGACTGCAGCTTGTCATCATCGGGAGCGAGCTGCCGGACTCTTTCAATCTGTGTAAAAATTCATAACCCTCTTCCATTATAGTCAAGTCAGCTGTCAAATTGACATCAAAAACTTTATCAAAACCTAGACGCCTCAATGACTCAACCATTTTACCTTCGGTATTAGTGCCGATAGGTATACCGAATTCTTCACCTAAAGCTATTCTGACAGAGGGCGCCGTTCCTGCGATAACAATTTTATCGGGGTCGTTGATAGCTTTGAATACCTCCGCCGTTTCATCACTTTCCGTCAAAGCGCCCGTCGGACAAACATTAATACATTGACCGCAAGCTACACAAGGATTTTTCTCTAACGGGCTTTCAAAAGCGCAGCTTACGCGCGTTTCAAATCCTCTCATATTTGAACCGATAACGGCAACCTCTTGAACACCCGCGCACATAGCGGCGCAACGTTTACAATTAATACATTTATTATTATCTCTAACAAGCCAGCCGCTTGAATCAATAGGATAGCTGTTTTTTACACCGTTGTATTTATCGCTGTTACAGTTATATTCCGTACTCAGTTTTTGCAACTCGCATTTGCCGCTGCGGACACACGATGTGCAATTTTTATTGTGGTCGCTTAAAATTAATTCTAAGGTAGAGCGTCTCGCTGAAAGTGCCTTTTCTGAATGAGTAAATACTTCCATTCCTTCAAAAACCGGATAAACGCACGCCGCGGCAAGACTTCTCGCGCCTTTTACTTCGACAACGCAAACGCGGCACGCGCCGATTTCATTTATTCCGCGTAAATAACAAAGTGTAGGAATCTCAACACCAGTTTTTCTGGCAGCGTCTAAAATAGTCGAGCCTTCGTCAACGCTGACGGATATATTATTTATTTTAAGGTTGATTTGTTTTGCCATTAATTTTACCTCATAAAAATTCTTCATAAAATTTGCTTCTAGGATTTAATTATCGCTTTCTTTTTACAATTAGCAATACATACGCCGCACTTAATACATTTTTCTTGGTCAATAGTATGTACCGCTCTGACATCGCCGATAATAGCGTTAGCGGGGCAATTACGTTTACACATTGTACAACCGATACAGAGTTCCGGCATAATTTTATACGAAAGCAACGCGTTGCAAACGCCGGCAGGACATTTTTTATCAACGACGTGTGCTATATACTCGTCTTTAAAATGCTTAAAGGTGCTAAGTATCGGGTTGGGCGCGGTCTGTCCTAGTCCGCACAATGAATTAGCTTTAATATACTCAGACAACCTCTCCAGTTCGTCCAAGTCCTCTAACGTACCCTTGCCGGATGTTATTTTTTCTAAGATTTCCAAAAGCCTTTTGTTTCCGATACGGCACGGAGTACATTTACCGCAACTTTCCTCAACCGTAAATTCCAAAAAGAATTTGGCTATATCGACCATACAGTTATCTTCGTTCATTACTATAAGCCCGCCGCTACCCATCATCGAGCCTATCGCGGTGAGATTGTCGTAATCAATTTTGACATCCAATCCCGACGCGGGAATACAGCCGCCGCTAGGGCCGCCGGTTTGAGCGGCTTTAAATTTTTTGCCGTCCGGAATGCCGCCGCCGATATCGTATATTATTTCTCTCAAAGTCGTTCCCATAGGAACTTCTACAAGTCCGGTGTTGTGAATTTTTCCGCCCAAAGCAAAAACCTTAGTGCCTTTGCTCTTTTCAGTACCGATATTGCTGAACCATTCGTGACCCTTTAAAATTATATTCGGTATATTCGCGTAGGTTTCAACGTTGTTAATTAAAGTCGGCTTGCCGTACAAACCCTTGACCGCGGGGAAAGGCGGTCGGGGTTTCGGTTCGCCTCTGCGTCCTTCGATTGAAGCGAGCAAAGCCGTTTCCTCTCCGCAAACGAACGCGCCCGCGCCGAGCCTTATTTCCAAATCAAAAGAATGCCCCGTACCTAATATATTATCCCCTAAAATACCGTATTCTTTCGCTTGATTAATAGCAATTTGCAATCTGTTAACGGCAATAGGATATTCCGCTCTGACATATACAAAACCTTTTTTCGCTCCCACAGCATAGCCCGCTATCATCATAGCTTCGATAACGGCGTGAGGGTCGCCTTCCAAAACGGCTCTGTCCATAAACGCTCCAGGGTCGCCTTCGTCCGCGTTGCAAACAATATATTTTACGTCACCCGCCGCGTCTTTAGTAAACTGCCATTTCAAACCGGTTCCGAATCCGCCGCCGCCCCTTCCGCGTAAGTCGGATTTCTTAATTACGTCAACAACTTCTTGCGGAGTCATTTCCGTAACGCATTTTTCGTAAGCCTTATAACCGTCATAGGCTATGTATTCGTCAATATTTTCAGGGTCAATTACACCGCAGTTTTTCAAAGCAATACGCATTTGCTTTTTATAAAAACCGGTATCGTTAAGCGAACGGATTTCGTCGCCGTGTACCGTTTCCTCATATAAAAGCCTTTTAACAATCCTGCCCTTTAAAATGTGTTCCGTAACGATTTCTTCCACATCGTCAACGTGAACCTGACTATAAAACACACCCTCCGGATAAACAACGACAACTGGCCCCATAGCGCAAAGACCGAAGCATCCGGTCATAATTGTCTTAGCTTCGTTTGCTAAACCGTATTGCTCCAGTTTTTCATTAAATGTGCTAAATATTTCTTTACTCTTATTAGAAGCGCAGCCTGTGCCTCCGCAAATAAGAATATGCGCTCTGTGTATCATTTACCGCCCCCTTCTTCCTGCATCATTAATTCATTTATAACTTTGCCGTTGACAATATGCTCCGTAATGATACGCACCGCACTTTCGGGCGTTACTTTCACATAGGTAACCTTAGATTTACCGGGCTCAAAAACCTCTACAATCGGCTCATACTTACAAAGCCCTATACAACCGGTCTGCGTTAATTTAACTTGCTTTAATCCCCGCTTCACTATTTCCGCGCTGATAGCGTTAGATACCCCGCGAGCTCCCGCGGCAATACCGCAAGTAGCCATTCCGACTACAATCCGGGTGTTCCCTTCCTCAATGCCGTCTCTTCCGGTCATTTCAGCCTGTACCTTTTTACGGATTTCGGCCAATTCCGCCAGTGTTTTCATACTTACCTCCGTGCCGCTTTATTTGTCGCTTTTTTTGTAACTTTATCTTATTTGGTTTATTAACCCTTTTAATTAAATTATTTACATATTTTATTGCTTAAAGATTTTATTAAATAAGCTTATCCATAACCGCATTATACCCTTCACTAAAATAATCTTTAAGATACTCTAATATTTCAGGCTCATTAATCGCAACGCTGTCTAATGTTCTTTTAATTTGTACCGTATCAAATATAAAACTTTTATCACCGTTTATTCAAGTATAAAAAAATCTATTTCCGGCGACCCAGATACCAAAATCATACAGCTTCCCATAAAGTCGCCGACCGGAATCCTGTCAAGCGAATCCAAAACGAATTCAGCTTTTACTTCGGTACCAGCGCCCTCTTGCGACATAATTTCCAAACCGCCGCCGGTAATTACAGCCGCCTGTTTAAAAAGAGCAAGTCCCATACCTACGCGCCTTGTATTTCGCGTTGTCGCAAACGGGTCACAAACTTTTTCTAAAAGTTCCTTACTCATTCCGCACCCGTTATCTTTTATTTTAACGGACAGTAGATTTTTATTGTAGTTTGCGTCCAAATCAATTTCAATGAGTTTTGCTTCCGCTCTCACCGAATTTTTGGCGATATCCAGAATATGCAGAGAAATTTCATCCATAACCGCTTACGCTCTTTTCTTTTCATATATTCGCTATCTATTCCGCTTTGAAATATAAGTATTGACCGCCAAATTTAAATCTCTAATTTTATCCGGTTTTAATCGGTATCTTGATAATATATTATTAAAAAGCGTAAATCCTATTCTTTGCATTTACACTTATGAATTACATCCTTGACGCCTTGAGCGTTTGCCTTACCGAAAACTTCGCCGTTAACGGTATAAACCGGAGCAAGCCCGCAGCAACCGATACAACGCGTGGCTTCAATTGTAAACTCTCCGTCTTCAGTTGTCTCGCCGCGTTTTATGTTAAGTTCTTTTTCGAATTCCTCAATGATTGCGCCGCTGCCCCTTACATAGCACGCTGTTCCCAAGCAAACGCCTACTTTATGTTTGCCGACGGGTTTAAGCGAGAATTGTGAATAAAAAGTCGCTACGCCGTAAACTTCCTCTAACGAAACGCCGAGTTTTTCCGAAACCATAATCTGCGCTTCTTTCGGTAAGTAACCAATCAAATTTTGAGCGAATTGCAACGCGGGCATAAGCGCGCCTTTTGTGTCGCTTTTTTTTAGTTCGTCAAGATGCTCGGACAATTTTTGTCTTTGCGTATCTGTTAAGTGTAATTGTTCCATTCCGTCACTCCAAAATTTATTTTATCTAAAGCTCTTTAAAAACGTTTTTGTGTTAATGCTGAAAACAACGCATCAACGCTAAGTTCCGTCATCTCAAGTTTGTTTCCGTCTCCCGCCTCCGCGATATCTTGAAGATAATGAGCGTCTGAGTTTGTGATAATATTATAGGCTTTTAGCTCGGGATATTTTTTTATAAACTCTATAGCGTTGCCTTTTATTTCTACCGTCTTGAAACCCATATCTTTATCAATTCCGCCGAGTATAGAATACAAGCCGTTTGCGTCCTTATCAATATGCGCCGGTATCGCTAACCCATTAAAACTTTCAACCAGCGCGGCGGTTTCGTATATTCCGATGTCCGCCGCTATAAAGTCAATAAATACTCAATTTCACCCGTAATATTATCGTTTTCATCCATAAAAATTTGATGTCCGAAAATGTCGGGGTTATTGGGAATTATCATTGTTTTTCCGCGTAAAAATTCGTTAAAATCCAATGCGTTTTTTTCTGTTTTAAAAAGGCATAAAACATGTATATCTTCTCTGGTTTGCAGCTCGCAAGCGGGTACAACCAAAAGCTCTCCCGCCTTTACAGCCGCTTGTTTTACGCTTAAAGCGTTTTTAATAAAATTATGGTCACTTACGGCAATTATATTTAAGCCCTTTAAAACAGCCATATTAACTATATTATTCGGCGTCATATCCTCATCGCCGCAAGGCGACAGACACGAATGAATATGCAGGTCATAATGAAAAAAACGAGGCATTTTACTCCTGATTTTCCATAAGCTTTTTGAGAGCGGCACACGCCTCAAACGCGGAAAAGCTTGTCTTTACAAGCGTGATTTTTTCTTCCTCCGCCTTCAATTTCAGATTGCTGTCGGGCGAAACATCTTCGCAAAAAACAATCAAAGGAATGTCGGCAAGTACTGCGACTCCTGCTACATTTATATTATTCATTATAGTAATCCAAACACAATCTTCGGGAGCTTTACTCATTACGCGGGATAAAAAATCACCAACGTACACCGTTTTTATTTCTCTGTCGTTAAGGCAGCCCGTTATTTCCAAGCCTTCAAGCGCGTTCAAAATACCTTTATACGTCATAATATAATTTCACTTTTTTATAATATTTTTGAGTTTTTTTAAATAATTATTTAGCTAACCGCTATGTATGCTTTTATTAATTCTTGCTTCTTACTCCTCGGTAATCGTGCAGAATTTTGTTTGTTGTTTTTACAAAAGTTCTTTTGTTTTTTTGTATCTGCACGACATTTTTACTCCGTTCAACAAATCTTCCGCAAACGCGCGGCAGCTTGGAGCGCCGCAGCCTCCGCAATCAAGCTTTGGTAATTTTGAATAAATCTCGTTTATTTTCATTATTTTTTTAAAAGCGTCCATGCGGTCATTGCTCAGTTTATAAACGCTTGCCGGCAATAAATCGTAATTTCTTGTCAATGATGAAAGGTCTTTTTCGGTTATTTCCGAAGAAAATTCTCTATCCTTTGACGTAGACAATATTCTTAGCTTTGTGCGTGCAACGTGCGGGTTTTCTATATTAAGACAACCGCCCACGCACCCCGCTGTACAAGCGTTCAGCTCAACAAACTCTACGTTATTAAATTTTTCGTTTTCGATTTCTGTCAAAACGTTAATAACATTTTCAACGCCGTCCGCCGACAAATATTTGATATCGGCACAAGCCCGCGCTTCGTTACCCGTGCTTCCCGCGTTTATACCGTGCTTACCGGTTACGGAAAGCTTAAGCGGAGTTTTGATTTTATTCATTTCGGCAAGCAGTCTTGGATAAATTTCTGAAAAACTGATTATTCCGTCTATGTAATTTTTCGCCGCGCCGGTTTTTAAATCAAACGCTTTCGCCGAGCAAGGCGATATTACAAACACGCCTATATCTTCACGGTCATAACCGGTTTTTTTAATAGCGCGTCTAAGCGCCATTCTTGCCGCCGCTTCTTCAGGTGTAACAAAGGGCGACATAAGCGGAATTAAATTTTCAAATCTTATTGAAACAAGCTTAACGACAGCGGGGCAAGCGGTGCTGATAATAGTAGACTTTGTTTTCTTCTCTTTAATCAGCTTGCGGGTCGCTTCAACAACGGCTTCCGCGCCTACGCCGACCTCAAAAACTTCGTCAAAGCCCATATTAATAAGACCGTTTAAGACATAATCAACATTTTCTAAATTATTAAATTGAGCGTTAACTGTCGTTGCGGGCAAAGCTATTTTGTATTTATAATTTTTTATTATATCAATAGAATCGCATTCGGCATATTTTGCGCGTGACGAGCAAACCTTAACGCATTGACCGCAGCCGACACATCGCTCATACAGCACCTGCGCTTTCCCGCCTCGAACGCGTATAGCCTCGGTAGGGCAGCGTTTCATACAATTTATGCAGCCGTTACATTTTGATTCATCCAAATGAACCGGATTATAGTTGATAAAGTTTTCAAGTTCTTCGCCCATATCTTTTAAACCTTTATCCCTTATATATTTATTGCTTATGTTTTGTGTAGACTCTTAGGTTTTACAAAAACTCTTTAAAAATTTATCCCAAGCTTAACGGTGGTTCCTTTGCCGACAACACTGTCTATCGTCATTCTGTCACTGTATTTTTTCATATTGGGCAACCCCATACCCGCGCCGAAACCAAGTTGTCTTATATTTTCGGTAGCCGTTGAAAACCCTTCCTGCATAGCCTTATTTATGTCGGGAATACCGGGTCCCGTATCTTTTAAAACAATTTCGATACTGCCCTCCGAGATAATAGCATCAATAAATCCGCCGTTAGCGTGGATAACCATATTAACCTCGCCTTCGTACATAGCGATAGCTACTTTTCTTGTAATGTCGGGCGGTATACCGATTTGCTTTAATGTCCTTTTAACTTGCTCTGCGGCTTGACCGCAAGCGGTAAAATCCTTTCCGTCAACTGTAAATTTCAACTCAATCGCTTGCATGCGCCCCTTCCCCTAATCCCGCCTTAAAAAGAACACCGCATGCTTTAAACATTTTAAATTTTGAGCATAGAATAATAATATTTTTTGATTCCGCAAGCTTAATTACCGTTTCGTCGGGACGTTTGCCTCTGACAAAAACGATACAAAGCATATCCATCATTTCAGCCGTTCTGACGACTTGCGGATTAACAAGCCCCGTAAGCAGTAAGCCTTGGTCTTTTACATAAGCCAGCACATCACTCATCATATCCGACCCGCAAGCAGCTTTAACTTGAGTAGTTTCCACTATACTATCACAACAAATTATTTCAGCCTCAAGAAGCTTTACAATTTCAGAAACCTTCATATTATTTCTATACTCCTATACGAAAAAAATCCACATCATTTTTCCCGTCAAAAATCCCCGATATTTATTTAATTATATCATATTTTCTAATTTTTCTCAACAATTTTAAATACGCTATTTCTTAAAATATAAAAGTTTGTTAATGAATTGTCAATCTAAATTGCATATAATACAGCGTTTAAATTAATTTCGCTTATAAGTTTTAAGTATTAAAAAATAAAATAACAGAACTATATTTAAAAAATATTATAATTTACTTAAATTATGATAAGAAATTATTTTTATTATTTTTTTTACCTTGCCGTAAAAATAATTTACTTTTTAGCGAAAAAAAGCTATAATAATATTGTAAATTGTTATTATTGAAACTATTTAAACTCGCTTTTCAATTATCATAAAATATTATAAAATCAAAATTTTTATATTCAAAGGAGATTCGTAAAATGGAACTTGTTAAAAAAGGCAAAACAAAAGACGTGTATCTGAATAAGGACGGAAGTTATACTTTGGTTTTTAAGAACACCGTTACCGGTCACGCTGACAGCGGCGAGAAAGACCCCGGCGGAAATCAAGTTGTCGGCGAAGTAGACGGAGTAGCGCAAAACGCTTTAAAGGTAACTACGCATTTCTTTGAATTATTGAAATCAAAAAATATTCCCACACATTATATAAGCGCAAATATTGCAAAAAGCGAGTTGGTCGTAAAGGCCGCAAAATCTTTCGGTCAAGGCTTAGAGTTTATTTGCCGCTATGTAGCGTGCGGCAGTTTTATCAGAAGATACGGTCAATACATAAAAGAAGGCGCGCCTCTTGACTGCGTATTTGAAGTAACGCTAAAAGATGACGAGCGGAACGACCCCCCTATCACAAGAGAATCGGTTGTAGCAATCAAACTCTTGACCGATGCTCAATACACTGAAGTTAAAAAACTTTGTAAACAAATCTGCAATATTGTCAAAGACGACTTGGAAGCAAAAGGACTAAAGCTATACGACATAAAGCTTGAATTCGGTTTCGTTGACGGAAAGATTGTACTCATCGATGAAATCTCCGCCGGCAATATGCGCGTATACAAAAACGGCAAAAAACTCGACTACGACGAAGCCTCAAAACTAATCTGCCAATAATAATTTTTTACTAAATCAAAATTATATTTTGTCTTTTATTTAATATTCTGATTAAACTTTATTTCATCTTATTTATTCAAACATAATCTTTTTAAATCTTATACAAATTATTATCAAAGGGCAGCCTTTAACGGTTTTTTCCGTCAACGGTTGCCCTATTTTATAAGCTTTACTATGTAATCTGTTTAAATAATTATTCTGTTTCTTTATTACGCATTAATTTAAACATGCTTCTACTTAATAAACACTTAAATTGTTTTTGTTTCTTTTTCTAAAAATGAAAATGTAAATTGTTGTCGTTATAATAATCAGTGAATAATTAAAATAAATAGCAAAACCGGAATTTATAGAATTATATAGATATATAGTTTCTATTAAAGGACAAAATAAATATATTAAATTTCTTATTGAAGTTATCAATAGATTAATTTTATCATCTTTTTCAATATTCTTTTGCGAGAAAAATAAAAATAACATTCCGCCTATTATTATTAATGCGGCAAATAAAAAAACAGGGAGTGTGTTTAATGTGAAATTTCCGCTAATATAATACAGATTATAATATCCGATAGCAAAACTGCAAGCTATTAATAATAATTGAATAAAATTGAAAATTATCATTTTTTTATTGATTTTTAGTGTTTCGTCTTTTATTAAAACTGTTTTATATATGCTTTGCGCGGGCAAAAAGCCAACAATTGGGATTATCATAAAATAAGGCAATAATTTAATGTATTCACTTAGCTTCAAAACACTCTTAACGGGTAACAATTCTTCCTGAGAAAAAAAACGTGTTAACATCAACGGTAAAGTTATGAAAAACAAGAAAAACAATAAATAAAAAACGATAAATGAGTACTTATATTTAATATAATTAACAGAATATTCAAAATCAATATTATTATCGGACAATTCATTATCATTGAACTTACTATTTAGATTAATTAGACCAATTATTTCAGTAATTATACAAGCTACAAATATGGCGACCATAACGCCAAAACCTATATCCGGACGGTAAGCGGAATACGATAAAATATAGTTAACCATGACTCCGATTATTATAAACATTATATTTATTAATGAATATAATTTAAACCTTGTAATAGTTGTATTAATTAAATGCTTCATTTGTTTGGTTATCTTTTTGTCGGTTTTTTCGCTTTTGTCTTCACAAAAAATGCGCTCTCCTTTTAAAAGCTCATCACAAGTGACATCTAAAATCTCGGCAATAATTGGGATTAATGAGATATCGGGATATGTTTCGTCACATTCCCATTTACTTACTGTTTTATTTGATACATTTAGTTTATTAGCTAATTCTTGTTGCGTTATCCCTTTTGCCTTTCTCAATATAGCTACAAAACTTCCAATTGATTTATTCCCCATTATAAACCTCCAATAACTTAATTATATTATATCAGTTTTCTCTAAAAAAGAGATATAAAAAGACCCCCCATAAATGGCGAATCTATCTCTTTATTAGCGAATTCATAATATTTATTAGGAATAATGTAAACTCAAATGGAGCAATTTGTAATAATTATTAAAGTTTGTATTTATGTATTAGAACACTTAATTATTTTCTAATACGTTCTTACTGCTTATCTTTTCTTTAAAGTGTCAATATCACTGTGACAATGTTCACAGCAATAAATACTCCCGTACATACGCCCTTCACTCTTGCCGCAATATGTACACTTTATATTAGTGACGATAGGATGCTCGGTGTTAAATTTTAAATCAATCTCCGCTTGGTGCCGTTCGTTATCCAACCTCATTCCCTCCATAAATTGCCTGTTTGTCTCTTGCATTAATTCAACATAGATTTCAAAACTCTTTGTAAATCAGCTTCGTAGATATATCCGCTAAGTTCGTCCGCATCGTCCGTATAAAAAGCAACCTCCCAGCGTCCGTTGACCGCTTTTTCGGATATTATTTCGCCTTCCATGCCTTTAGTAATTCCTTGCTTTTTATATTCGTCACTATCACGAATTAATATTACTCCGTCAAATTCTTTCATAGTTATCTCCCCTTATTATAAATTTCAGAAAATTTTATTTAGAATTTCATTAACAAATTGTTGAAAAGTTTTAATATCAAACTTAATTTTAAAGTCTGTTTTTATTCACTGTGTTTTTTATTCCAGAAGCAAAAATGCTTGCTAGCAAGGGCATTTTTGCGCCACCGACAAAGGTTAAACCCCGCTGCTTGCAGCGGAACAAATTTAAAAATCAAAGATTTTTATAAATGTGTTTAGGGCTTGCCCTAAGGTTTAATACCCTTTATTATATTTGTCAATAATCTCACCGTATTTTGTGTAAACTCCGTCAACCACCGTTTCCCACGATTGAGAGATAGTACGGCTTGCTTCTAATCCGACTTCCCTTAGCTTAGCGGGGTCTGACATTATTTTTTCCATAACGTCACACAGTGATTCCGGACTCTCTTTGGACGTAAAGCCGTTTACCCCGTCCGTTATACCTTCGGCGGCGTTACTGCCTTCTATAAGTACCGACGGAGTGCAAAAAACCGCCGCTTCTCTCTTTACTAGTCCGTCACTGTCATAGGTTGACGGGAAAATAAAAAGGTCTGCGGCAAGATAGTATTGACTTAACAACTCTCTGTCGCCGATTTTCCCTACAAAAATAACGTTTTCGTCTAGGCTTAAGTCTTTAGAGATTTTTTTTAATTTTGCTTCATCGTCGCCAAAACCTACGAGCAAAAATTTAAAGTTATGTCCTCTGTCTTTATATAATTTCATCGCTTTCAACGATAATTCTATATTCTTTAAAAAAGTCAATCTTCCGACAAAGAGAAAAACATCTCCGCATTTTTCAAGGTTATGCCGCTCTATCGCTTGGTTTCTTAAAACTTCCGCATTTTCGGGATAGTTGTAATCGGTATTGGTGTGGACTATTTCAATTTTTCCCTTATAGCCGTAATCTCTCAACACTTGCGCAAAGGAATTGTTTACAGTCCAAACACTGTCGCAACGTTCAAAAAATTTGACGCATCTGCGTTTTATAATATTTGAAATGAATTTGGATTTTGTATATCTGTATGATTCTTCCCAAAATTTCGTATGAAAGGTTGCGATTATGGGTATTTTTTTCTTTCTTGCTACTTTTTCCGCTACCTTAGCCGCTTGAAAAGGTGAATGAACGTGAATAATATCACAAGGTCTCTCGTATAATTCTTTCAGTTTTTTTCTATTCCGCCAAAGCATTATATATTTATACTCAAATTTAGGAATTTGCATAGCTTTAAGCCTGACTACATCGTAGTCAAGCGTATTGTCGTCAAAATCTTTATACTCCGGCGCAACTACAAAAACCCCGCCCAGCTCTTTTAAATGCTTAGCGTAATTTACCATACAAATCGTTACACCCTCAAAATGGGGCAAGTAACTATCCATATAAAGACCGGTTATTATTTTATTATCCATCAAAATAAATATTACCAAAACACTAAAGCGTTATACTAAAATTAAAGCGTAATTAACGAATTATTAATGACTCTCCTTCCATTTCTTCGGGTTTCTTTATTTCCATTAGTTCTAAAAGAGTCGGTACAATATCGCAAAGCTTTCCGTCTAAACGTAGTTTAGAGCCGTGTTTTGAATTGTCGGCTAAAATAAACGGCACTTTGTTTGTCGTATGCGCCGTACAAGGCGAACCATCCGGCATAAGCAATTGGTCGGCGTTTCCATGGTCTGCCGTAATTATAGCCGCGCCTCCGGTAGCTTGTATCGCGGCAACAACTTTACTTACACATTCGTCAACGGTTTTAACAGCCTTTACAGTCGCGTCAATATTACCGGTATGCCCGACCATATCGCAATTTGCAAAATTGAGGATTACACAATCAAATTTTCCGGATTTTATTTCTTCAACGGCTTTTTCGGTAACTTCAAACGCGCTCATCTCCGGCTTTAAATCGTAAGTCGCTACTTTGGGTGAGGGCACAAGTATTCTTTCCTCGTTTTTGTTCGGGGTTTCTACTCCGCCGTTAAAAAAGAAAGTTACGTGCGCGTATTTTTCGGTTTCGGCTATCCTTAACTGTGTTTTGCCGATTGCCGACAAATATTCTCCGAGGGTATTGTTGAGCTGCTTTGGAGAATAAGCGGTTTCTATTCCTTAAAAAACCCGCGTCGTATTGCGTCATTCCCACATAGCATACTTTTACATAGCCCTTAGCCCGCTTGAACTCATTAAAATCTTTTTCAATATAAGCGCGTGTAATCTGCCTAGCGCGGTCACTTCTGAAATTAAAAAATATAATGCTGTCGTTTTCATCAACACATGCTTTATATTCGCCGTTCTCCGTTACGCAGACAGGGGTCGCAAACTCATCCGTAATTCCGCCCGCATACATATCCGTCAAAAACTTTACTGGGTCGCTTGTATGCTCGCCAATTCCTGCCGTCATACAATTATACCCTTTTTCAACGCGTTCCCAGCGGTTATCTCTGTCCATATAATAATATCTGCCGATAATACTTCCGATTTTCCCGATGCCAATTTCCTTAAATTTCGCTTGCAAAGCTTTAACAAAATCAACTCCGCTTGTAGGGCTTACGTCGCGTCCGTCCATAAGGCAATGTACATAGACTTTCGTTACGCCTTTAAGTTTTGCAAGCTTAATTAAAGCGTACAGTTGATTTATATGGCTGTGTACGCCGCCGTCGCTCAAAAGTCCGACTAAGTGCAGTTTTGTACCGTGTTTTTTTACGTTGTCGATAGCTTTATTAAACGCGGGATTAGTGAAAAAATCGCCGTCTTTAATTGACTTATCAATACGGGTAATGTCTTGATAAACAGTCCTGCCCGCGCCGATATTTAAGTGTCCGACTTCGCTGTTGCCCATTTGCCCTTCCGGCAAACCAACGTCCAAACCGCTCGCGCCTATTTCTACGCTCGGATAATCTTTCATCAATTTATTAATATTTGGAGTACCGGCAAGTCTGACAGAGTTGCCTTTTATATCTTCTCCGAACGAGAAACCGTCCATTATTATAAGTCCGTAAGTTTTTTTCATTATAATCCTTCCGCTTCTTTTTTAGCGATTATTATATATAATTGCGTCAACTGTTTTCTACTCTTAATAGATTTTTATAACTATTCTGCAGACCTGACAATAGCCGCAAAATCATCGGCTTTCAAGCTTGCGCCGCCGATAAGACCGCCGTCTATTTCGGGCATAGCGTTTAGCTCGGAGCAGTTAGTCGCATTCATTGAGCCGCCGTATTGTATTCTTACAGCCGCGCCTATTTCTTTTCCGTAGATTTTTGTCACTACGCTTCTTATATACGCGATAGCTCCGTTAGCGTCTTCTTTAGTAGCCGTCTTGCCCGTACCGATTGCCCAAACGGGTTCGTAAGCTATAATAACATTAGCCATTTGCTCTTTTGAAACGCCCGTCAATCCTTTGGTAATTTGACGCAAATTTACATCGTTTGTCAAACCGGCTGTTCTCTCGGACTCGGTCTCACCTACGCATACAATGGCTTTCAAGCCTTTATTCAACGCTTGCACGGTACGCTTAGCTACGGTTTCGTCTGTTTCACCGAAATATTGACGTCTTTCGCTGTGTCCGATAATGACATATTCAACACCCGCTTCTATAAGCATATCCGCGCTTATTTCTCCTGTGAAAGCTCCCTTATCCGCCCACGCTACATTTTGAGCTCCTAGTCTTATATTGCTGCCCTTCAACGCTTTTGCGGCTTCCGCAAGATCGGTAAAAGGAACGCATACAACGACGTCGCATACCGCGTCCTTTACTAACGGCTTGAGTGATTCTATCAATTTTACTTTTTTCCGCTCTGTTATTGTTCATCTTCCAGTTCCCTGCAATTATAGGTTTACGCATATATCTTCTCCCTTAAAAAAGTTTTTTAATATAATTTTTATTACTGCCGCTACCGTGGTTTTTATTAGTTTAATTGTAACAAATATAGGTCTTATTGTCAAACTCTTTCCGACTGTTGCGGTTTAATGTTTACATTGAAAAAGGTGTGTTTGTATATAAAAAGCGGCTTTTTAAAAAACCGCTTTTATTCTAATTTTGATATTGTTTTTTACCTTTCATAATTTTAATTAGTCAAAAACATATTGCTTAAAAAAGTTTTAAGATTTATTTGTCGTTAAGACAAGCTACTCCCGGCAGAACAAGGCCTTCGATAAATTCAAGACTTGCTCCGCCGCCCGTAGAAACGTGCGTCATTTTTGCGGCATATCCCATTTGCTCTACCGCCGCCGCGCTGTCGCCGCCGCCGATAATTGTGATTGCTTTCGATTTTGCCATCGCCTCCGCTATTGCGTTTGTTCCTTTAGCAAATCTCGGGAATTCAAACACACCCATAGGACCGTTCCAAATTATTGTACCGGCTTTTTCTATTTCCTTTGTGAAAAGAGCGATTGTTTTATCTCCGATATCAAGTCCTTGCCAGCCGTCCGCAATTCCGTGAGCGTCGAAAATTTTCGCTTCCGTATCGGGATTAAATTCCTTTCCGCAATTATTGTCAACGGGTAATAAAAATTTAATATTTTTAGCCTTTGCTTTTGCAAGAAGTTCTTTCGCTAAATCTAATTTGTCAAGCTCAACCTTGCTGTTGCCGACTTTGCCGCCTTGCGCAGCCGCAAAGGTGTACGCCATCGCTCCTCCTATCAACAAACAATCTACTTTTTCAATCAAATTGTTGATAACGCCGATTTTATCGCTGACCTTAGCGCCGCCCAAAATTGCAACAAACGGACGTTTGGGGTTAGAAAGTGCGCCGCCCATAATTTCAAGTTCTTTCGCAATCAAGAATCCGCTTACGCTGGTCTTTAAATAATCCGCGACTCCCGCCGTAGAAGCGTGCGCTCTGTGCGCCGTACCGAAAGCGTCGTTGACATAAATTTCAGCTAAAGACGCAAGCTCTTTCGCAAAAGCGGGGTCGTTCTTTTCTTCTTCTTTATGGAATCTTACATTTTCAAGTACCAAAACTTCGCCCGGCTTTAACGCGGCGGCTTTTGCTTTCGCATCCGCACCGATAACATCCTTAGCCAGCACTGCTTTTCCGCCGATTAATTCATTAAGTCTTTTTACAACCGGAGCTAAACTAAATTTATCTTCAAAACCGTTTTTAGGACGTCCTAAATGACTTACAAGTATAGTTTTTGCGCCGTGATCCATTAAATACTTTATTGTAGGCAACGCGCCGACAATTCTGTTTTCATCGGTTATCTTGCCCGTTTCATCCTGCGGCACGTTAAAATCAACCCGCACCAAAACCTTTTTACCCTTTACGTCAATATCCTTAACAGTCTTCTTGTTCATATTGGTCATAGTCTTTCTCCTTAATAAATTCTTATCTATATTTTACACTATTTTTACCGTTCAAGTCAAATAAAATATCTCAAGATTGTTAATTTATTGTCAATTAACTCATAAATATTTTAACACTTCCGCGTCTTCAAACATATTATAAAACAGTGCGGGCTTTTTTAAATCAATTCGTTTACAAAAGATTCACTCTCACTCCGCGAAACATACTTTTAATAAATTTACGGCAGTAAAAACTTTTATTTGCCAAAACTTTTTAAAACTGCGGATATATTGATTTTACATAACCGCAAATTCTTACAAACGGAAGATAATTAAAATGCTTTTACTTGAGAATTTACATCCATTGGCTCTAACTGTAATTATGAGTTTGTTTACATGGGGACTAACCGCTTTAGGCGCGGCAATGGTCTTTTTCTTTAAGACTGTAAACCGACGGATTATGGATATAATGCTTGGCTTTGCCGGCGGCGTTATGATTGCGGCGGCGTTTTGGTCGTTGATTGCTCCCGCTCTTGATTTAGCCGAATCGCTTGGTCAAATTAAGATATTATGGCCGGCTTTGGGTTTTTTAGGCGGTGGTCTTTTTGTGACCGGCGCAAGCCGTTTACTCGACAAAGCGTCTTTTTTAAAGTCGAAAAACTTAGACAGCCATAAACGCAGTATTTTAATGGTTTTTTCCGTAACACTGCATAACATTCCCGAAGGGCTTTGCGTAGGCGTTGCTTTCGGTGCGTTTGCGCTTAATATTCCCAGCTGCGACGCTTTGGGCGGATTACTTCTGGCTCTGGGTATCGGTATCCAAAATTTCCCCGAAGGAGCCGCTGTTTCTTTCCCTCTAAGACGCGACGGAATCAGCCGCCTAAAGGCTTTTTCTATCGGTCAAGCAAGCGGTATTGTCGAACCTATCGCGACGATAATCGGCTATTTTTTGGCTACACAAATAAGAACACTGCTTCCTTTTGTCCTGTCTTTTTCAGCCGGTGCAATGATTGCGGTTGTCGCTAGCGAGCTTTTACCCGAAGCCACTCAAAATCACAAACATTCTGCAACAATCGGTTGTCTTGTTGGTTTTCTTGTAATGATGATGTTGGATGTAATGCTAGGATAATGCTTCGCTTTCGACCAAACGAAAATTTGCGCTACGCTACATTTCATTCCGCTTGCCTTATGCAAATTTTGTCGAACTTTTATGCAGTGACATCTTAACTTTAATTGGTAAACGCTACTAAAAGTGTAGCGGTCGAATGCGGGAGTATAGTGTTTCAATCGGTTTTAGAAGAGTCCAAGTAAAAAGCGTGGTTTTTACTTGGCGGATTCTCTTTCGACCAGACGATACGCTCTTCGACCAGACGAAAATTTACGCTACACTTCGCTTTCGCTTCGTTTGCCTTATGCAAATTTTGTCGAACTACGATTAGTTATCGACCAAGCGCGAATGGGAGCTACGCTACACGTTGTTTCGCTTGCTTTAATCCCATTCGGTCGAATCTTGATGCGAAGTCCTTTTTCGGGAAACTACGAAAAAGTCGATATGTTTTTTATATCGACTTTTTACATATTTTTATATTTAATTATACATTACGCTTGTATATTATAGTTTTTATGGATAATCATATTATTAAAAAATTTACTGCCTATAAAAATAAATATCTTATTATACAGCGTTAGTTTTAATCAATTGAGGAAAGGCGGTACCATTTAAAATATTTAAATTCCAAATTGATTCGGAAAATCCTAAAGCAGCTAACCAAGATTTAGATTTTAAGTTTTCAATGCTTGTCGCTATTCCCTCTGATTTAGTTGTTGTTCCGGTAATTACTGAATTTTGAGAATAAAAAGAATTATTCACCGAACCCAGCATAAAACTTGAAGGACCGTTTGAGCCTACAATTCCTCCTGCGTATGCGTAAGAATATTGGCCGGTAACGGAAGCTGATACATTCCCGGAAGAAAAGCAAGAAGAAATTAGAGGTATTGTATAAACCCTTCTGTTCATTCCGACAAGACCGCCCGCCATTACGTCTCCGTAATTTCCGTGTTTGACCGCTGTAACATTTCCGGTTGCGTAGCTGTTAATTATTTTTGCGTTACTATCCTCATTACAGCCGACAAGACCGCCCGCATATAAAGTTCCTCCTGCCGTAAAATTAGAACTTGTATATTCAGCATTAATACTTCCTGTTGCAAATGTATTTTCTATAGTTCCTTTATTTAATCCGCAAAGACCGCCAACTAACAGGTTAAAGGCTGAACTTGAATAATTTATATTTATTGAAAATTCTGTTAATCCAAGATTTTTTATCGTTCCGCTACTAGAACCGAAAAAGGCTCCGTACCTGCGGCTGCCGGTAATTTTAAAGTTCTTAATTATATTGCCGTTCCCTTCAAATATTCCGGAAAAACCCGTTTCGCCGCCTATCGGCTCCCATTCTTCATTGTTTAAATTTATATCGCCTGTTAGATAATATTTTCCGGCCAAATTTTCTTTGATCATTTTGAGATCATCAAGCGTATTAATGTATTGTCCTTCTTCCCATTCAGCAATTACTTCCAAATTGCTTAGATAAACGGCCCCTAAAATGTCTTCCTCTACTATGGAATTTCCGATTTTCCAATTTTTAAACGTATAGCCTGCTCTTATCGGTTTACCTAAAGATATTTCATCTTCTTCAATAGTATAGGTTACGCTGAAATCTTCCTGTCCGGTTCGCCTGCCACCTTGTAAATCGTAAGAAACCGTGTATATTATAATCTCCCATCCTGCATATAAAGTTAAGTTTTTATTTAATGCTATTGTACCGCTTTTCTTAAATTCGCTTGACGATGAGTTTTCTGCCCAACCAAGAAAAGTATAGCCGTTTTTAGTAGTTTCATAATCAGATAGGTTCAATATTGTTCCGTCTGTTTTTGTAATAGCCGTAATTTCGGAACCTCCGCCACAGTTGAAACTTAACTTATAACTTGTTTGTCCTGAATTACCTCCAAAGCAACCGGCAAGTAAAAATAAACTTGCTGTCAGCATTAAAATACATATAAATAGTTTCTTCATAATAAATCCTCAAATAATTATTATTAATAATTTTATCATTATTAATATAAAAAGTCAAGGCACTTGATTTAAAAATTTATTTAATGACTTGTTATTAATCTTTCTTTAATAGTTTTTTTAAGTAGTCTTTGAAGTCAGAGCCGAAGGTTTTATGACGTAAACCGTATTCTACTACCGCCTCAAGCATTCCGAGCTTGTCGCCTAAATCGTACCTGCGTCCTTTAAAGTCATAAGACATTACGCCTAAATGCTTGGACATAAGATTGAGTGTGTCCGTAAATTGCAATTCTCCGTTTGAAGCGACTTCCGTGCGTCTGATGAATTCAAAAATATCTGGTGTTACGACATATCTGCCTAAAGCGGCAAGCTTTGATTTCAGTTCTTTTTCGTTTTTAGGTTTTTCCATTATACCGTTGATTAAGCAAACTCCGTTTCCATAATCCTCGTTTATGTCAATAACTCCGTATTTCAAAATATCAGGCACTCCGCGCGTCTGGACACCGATTACGGGTTTTTGGTATTGGTCAAAGATTTCGGCAAGCTGTTTAATTACCGGAACCTCTGAAAAAATAACGTCGTCACCCCAAGCGATAGCAAAAGGCTCTCCGGCGATAAAATCCTCAGCA
Organism: Holotrichia oblita; assembly: GCA_023690525.1. Taxonomy (NCBI): domain Eukaryota; kingdom Metazoa; phylum Arthropoda; class Insecta; order Coleoptera; family Scarabaeidae; genus Holotrichia; species Holotrichia oblita. The sequence goes on from JALQSN010000220.1 coordinate 38,417, forward strand.
AGCAACAGCGCGTCACTACTGCCCTTTGGTTCCGTTTGGATAGCGTAGCAAATATTCGCTTTACTTTCCAAATATTGAAGTTTGGTTATTTCGTCTGTTTTTCCGCTTGCGGAAAGTCTGGAATTGAGCATATTGTTCGGGCTGTAATACTGACGCATTATGTCCTTGCCCGGACTGATAATAAGCATAATATCTTCAATATCCGCCGCTACCATTTCGTCTACAATATAGTCAATCGCGGGCTTGTCAATGATAGGCAACATTTCTTTTGCGACCGCTTTTGTTATGGGTAAAAACCTTGTTCCCAGTCCGCCGTACTGGTGTATAACCGCTTTCTTAACTTTCATAAATTCATCCCCTTTGTGTATATTGTTAATTCTTAAAAATAATAAATTTAAAAGTATTTACTTTATCTTTATATAGTATTTCTTAATATAATGTCAAAAATTCATAAAAACTTGTTAGTAAAATCTTATTTAAGTATGATTTATGATAACTTGCCGCTATAAAATTTTTTCTTGTATTATGTTATTAAAACTTTTTAAAACGGTTTTAGAAAAACAAAGCTTGCGGGCGGTACTAATCAAATCGCTTTCTGAATTTTCAAATATGTCGTAGTAAGTTCCGTCCAAATGTAGTTTGAAGTTATTTTCCGACGTGTTTACGGCAACCACTAATTCTTCATTTTCGTCAAACCGCCTAAACGCGTACACTCCGTTGTCGGCAAATATTTTTTCATACGAGCCTTTTTTTAATACAGACTGTTCAAGTCTGAATTTTCCGAGTTTGCGGTAGAATTCTACCAGCGGCTTTATTTCCCTGCCCCACGGATAACAGCGTCTTGAAAAAGGATCCTCATAACCTTCAAGTCCCGCTTCGTCACCGTAATATAAGCCGCAGACAATCGGGTAATGTATATTGTAACGCTGCTGCGAGCCGAAGTTTTTTTATTGCTTCGTTTTTTTGAATAGCGTTCAATTTGAATTCGGCACGCTCGTCCTTTGACATTGAGCTTGCGCTTATCCCGCTCAAATTTGTAAGTATACGCGCGGTATCGTGCGAACCTAAAATATTCATAAGACAATGCAACGTATGTTCGGGATAATTGTTCACTATTGATTGAACGGTACTGCTTATGCCGTAAGCGTTGCCGGCATTTATAAAATTAATTATCGCGTCTTTAAACGGATAGTTTGTCACGCTGTCAAGCTCTTTTCCCAAGAAATATTCGCGTCTGACCCCGTAACTGATTTTATTGCTTGCGTCTTCCCAAACCTCGCCCAAAACCAAAGAGTCACTTTTTTCCGCTTTAGCGGCTTTAGTAATATTTCTTAGAAACGAACCCGGTAATTCGTCGGCTACGTCCAATCTCCAGCCGTCCGCTCCTAATCTCATCCAATACCTGATTACACCGTCCTTGCCGTTTATGAACTCGTTAAAGGTCGGTTCGGTTTCGTTGATATTCGGTAAAATGTCAATACCCCACCAGCTTTCGTAAACATCGGGATGCTTTAAAAAAGTATACCATTTATAATACTCGGATTTTTCGGATTGATACGCACCTACTTCCCTGTACTTGCCGTACTTATTAAAATATACGCTGTCAACACCTGTATGGCTGAAAACGCCGTCCAAAATAACGCTGATTCCGCGTGCCTTTGCTTCCTTGCATAACCGAATAAAATCCTCGTTAGTTCCGAAAAGCGGGTCAATTTTTTTATAATCCGCGGTATCGTACTTGTGGTTTGAATAAGCCTCAAAAATAGGATTCAAATAAACGCACGTCACGGAAAGCGACTTTAAGTAATCCAGCTTTTTAATTATTCCGTCAAGGTTGCCGCCGAAAAAATCTCTGTTTTCGACTATACCGTTTGAATTCGGTTTGTATAACGGCGTACTGAACCAATCGTCTTGGTAAATAACGTCGTTTCGGGATTTTATTTGTTTTTCAAAGTAAAACCTGTCCGGCATAATCTGATACATCAGTCCGCCGTATAGATATTCGGGGCTTTCATAAACCTTTTCTATCACCGACAATTGAAACTTATCGCCGCCGTCCGTTACGATTTCGCCCTTTTTTTGCCGTACGCTTTTAGAGTCAATAGCGAATTCGTAAAAATACAGTCCGGTTTTCGGCGCGTTGATTACGGTCTCGTAAACGTCGTAATCGTTTCGCATTCCGCACCATAACATTTTATATTCGCCCGTTTCTCTGTTGTCCCTAGAAAAAAACAGTACAACGTCCATAGCCGCTAAACGGCGGTTTATCCGTAATTGTACCGTTAGTTTCTGGTTAGAAAAGGCAACGCCCAAATTCTTATGTCTAATCATATACTCTTTTGAGCTTCCAAATATTCTGAGCGTATTCTTTTATGCTTCGGTCTGCCGCAAAACGTCCCGCTTCGGAAATATTGACTAAAGACATTCTGTTCCATTCTGATTTGTTTTGATAACGCGCGTCCATAGCGTAATGCGCGTCCATATACGATTGATAATCCGCCAAACACATATAAGGGTCGCTTATAACGGAATTTGTGGTCAAATAACCCGCAATATCCGAATACGCGCCGTCCGCAAAGGAGTTTTTCAAAAAGTCAACAACTTCTTTAATTTGCGGATTGTTGAGATACGCGCTCGCGTAATAGCCTTTGCTCCACGCTTGCTCTACTTCGGGAGCGGTCATTCCGAACAAAAACATATTATCGCTGCCTACGCTCTCGTATATTTCAACATTTGCTCCGTCTAATGTACCGATTGTAACGGCACCGTTTATCATAAACTTCATATTTGAAGTTCCGCTCGCCTCTTTGCCGGCGAGAGAAATCTGCTCGGAGACTTCGGCGGCAGGGATTAAAATTTCCGCTTTAGTAACATTGTAATTTTCCATAAACAACACGTCAAGCATTGATTTTATACGCGGTTCGGATTGTATTTGTTCGCTCAAGCGGTTGACAAGGCTGATAATCCTCTTAGCGTGATAATAACCGGGAGCGGCTTTCGCTCCGAAAATAAACGTCTGCGGAGTGATTGTCTTTGAAGGGTTGTTTTTTAAATCCAAATAAATTGTCAGTATCTTTAAAATGTTCATAAGCTGTCTTTTATACTCGTGCAACCGCTTAATCTGAACATCAAATCTGGACTCCGGATTAACTTTGAAGTCATAGTTTTTCTTCATATAATCCGAGAATTGAATTTTATTGTGCATCTTTATTTCGCCTAGACGGTCCAAAACGGTTTCGGTCTTAGCGAACTGCTCAAATTTTTTGAGTTGGCTCGCGTCTTTAATAAATCCGCTGCCTATCATCGTTTCGATAAAGTTTGAAAGCTTGGGGTTAGAATAGCAAAGCCATCTTCTGTGCGCTATACCTTTGGTTACGTTTGTAAATCTCTGCGGATAAAGGTCGTTATAATCTTTAAAAATTGTATTCTTAATTATATCCGAATGCAGCGCGGAAACACCGTTTATATGGTGAGAGCCGATAACGCTAAGGTTTGCCATTTTTATAACGCCTTTGGATATTATAAGCATACGCTCGATTTTATCCCAGTCGTTAGAATAGTATTCCTTAGCTTGCATAATGAAACGTCTGTCTATTTCTTTTAAAATAGCGTAAATACGCGGCAGCCTTGACGAAATCATATCTTCGCCCCATTTTTCCAAAGCTTCCGCTAAAACAGTGTGGTTTGTATAGGCAATCGTATTGATTACAACATTCCAAGCGTCCTCCCAATTAAAGTTATGCTCGTCAATTAAGAGCCGCATAAGCTCGGGAACGCATAAAGCCGGGTGCGTATCGTTTATATGGATAGCTACCTTATCGGGAAGATTGTATAAGTCCTTATAATTTTTTAAGTGGTCCTTTAATATGTTTTGCAACGACGCCGAAACCAGAAAATATTGTTGGTTAAGCCTTAGCGTCTTTCCGTTGTAATGGTCGTCCGCCGGATACAAAACCTTGCTTATCAGCTCGGCTTCGCTGTCCTTTTTCATAGCGTTCATATAATCGCCTTGCGAAAAAGCGTGCATATTAAAATCATAACCGCTTCGCGCCGTCCAAAGCCGCAACACATTAACGGCTTTTGAACCCGAGCCGCCGCTTATCATCATATCGTAGGGTACGGCCTCTAAAATATCCGAGTCGGAATATTGAATACTGACTGTTCCGTCATTATTCCATACTTCGTTAACATATCCGCCAAGCCTTACCTTAAAGGTTTTATCAGAACGGGGTACAAGCCAAGCTTCACCCGTATCCAGCCAAACGTCAGGCAATTCTACTTGAACGTTATCGACGATTTTTTGTTTGAACAAGCCGTACTCATATTTTAATGTAAATCCGAGAGCCGGATATTCCTGACTCGAAAGCGCGTCCATATAACACGCCGCCAGCCTGCCCAAGCCTCCGTTACCGAGTCCCGCGTCGTCCTCCATTCCGTACAGTTCGTTTATATCGATTTTATGTTTTTTTAAGGATTCTGTGACCGCGTTTTCTATACCTAAATTGTTAATATTATTTTTTAGCGAGCGGCCTAGCAGGAATTCCATCGACAGATAGTAAACTCTTTTTGCTTTTTCCTTTTTTACGTTGGTGTTAAAATCGTTTTTCAGTTTTATTAATAAATCTCTTACTGTCATCGCGACAGCCTTGTATATCTGAAGTTTTGTCGCTTCTTCTATGGTAATTGCAAAGTACCTGTTGAGTTTGTCTTCAATTTGTTTGGAAAACTCGCTTGCGGTAAACAAGGGTTTTTCCTGATTTGCGGTAACATTTATTTTAGCCATATCAATTTTATCTCCAAATAATTAGTAAAACATACCCCACATCAAAAATTCTATTGAATAAATGAACAACATATTATATCTGTACGGTAATGTATTTTGCTTTAAGCTTAACTTATTATAGTTTTTTTATAAAACTTTTTAACCGGATTACGCTTTGATTGTTAATCTTAACGGCTGATTATATTATCATACAGTTTAATATATTCAATCGCCGAACTGTTCCAGCTGAAATCCACGTTAATAACGCGCTTCATAAGCTCGCGCCATATCTCGGGGTAGAATTGATAAAGCCCGAGAGCGCGGTTTATGCAGTTTAGCATATCGCTTGAGTTGTAGGTTGCAAAGGTGTAGCCGTTCCCGAAATGTCCGTCGTGGCAATCCTTTATGCTGTCATAAAGCCCGCCTGTCTCTCTCACCAAAGGCACCGCTGCGTAGCGGGACGCTATCATTTGTGACAAACCACAAGGCTCCGACTTGGACGGCATCAAAAACATATCCGCCGCCGCGTAGATTTTACGCGAAAGGTCTTTGTTGTAAGCGATTATTGCAGCTACTTTAGCGGGGTATTGATTTTGTAAATGAGTAAAGAAAGCTTCGTATTCCGCATTTCCCGTACCCAGTATAACAAATTGTACATCCCGCGCTAATAGTTCGTTGCTTATGCTTTTAATTAAATCCACGCCCTTATGCGCTACAAGCCTTGAAATAACCGCTATCATAGGAATTTTCGCGTCAACCGTTAAGTTAAACATTTTTTGAATTTCTAACTTGTTGTTCACTTTATTATCAAGCGAGTCTTTATCAAAATTAACAAACAACGCTTTATCTTTTGCCGAATCGTATCCGATTACATCAATACCGTTTAAAATACCGGTAAGCTTATGCGCGTTACGGTTTAAGTCCGCCGCAAGACCGTGCGCAAAATAATCCGATTTTATTTCCTTAGCGTAAGTCGGGCTGACGGTGCTGACAACGTCGGAGTAGTCGATTGCGCCTTTCATAAGGTTTATACAGTTGTCGGAACTAATAGACAGATACTCTCTCGCGGGAATACCAAACAAATCCTCAATACATTCTTTTCCGAATTTGCCTTGATACTCAATATTATGAATAGTAAATATCGTTTTGATATCTTCATACTTATATTGATACATATAATAAAGCTTGTAATAAATCGGAACTAATGCGGTTTGCCAATCGTGGCAGTGCAAAACGTCCGGAAAGAAATCAATTAAAGGCAAAATATCGAGGGCGGCTTTAGAGAAAAATGCAAATCTTTCGCCGTCGTCATAATGCCCGTACAAGCTGTTGCGTTTGAAATAATATTCGTTGTCAATAAAATAAATTCTTACGCCGTCTCTTACCGTAGTAAACACTCCGCAATATTGGCATCTCCAAGAAAGATTAACGTTTATATTGCCGACGTAAGTTATATACTTTTTCTCTTCTTCGCTGATAATTGAAACATAGTAAGGCATAACGACTCTGACGTCATACCCTTTCTTGCTTGCGTCGATAATGGCTTTTGGTAAACTGCCGCTAACCTCTCCAAGCCCTCCTGTACCGGCAAATGGCAACACCTCGCTAGCTACAAACAATACTTTTTTAGCAGTCTTAGCTTCGGACTTAACCGCCGGTTTTACTTCCGGCTTAGTTACCGGCTTTACTTCCGGTTTTGCTTCCGCCTTAGCTACCGGTTTTATTTTCGGCTTTACTTCGATTTTAGCTACCGGTTTGGCTTCAATCTTAGCTGCCGGCTTTACTTCCGGTTTTGCTTCGGTTTTAGCTACCGGTTTCACTTGAGCTTTTACGATAGGTTTAGCTGTTTTGACTTCTGTCTTCTCTAGAGCCGTTTTTGCGGTTTTAACATCCTCCGCCTTTAAATCCGGCATGGTTGTTTTTTTATTATCAACAGTTTTTGTTGTTAAAGCAGTTTTTTTCTCCGGCATAATAAGTCTCCTTTTTATTTTTTTAAAGCATCGTTATTAAGGAAGTTCTTTTAACTTGAAAAGTCCGACATGCGGTTTTAAAGTAAAAATTATAAAGGCTTGTTAAGTAATTCCTTAAGCAATTATATCTTTATTTTACCTTATTATGCACTAAAAGTCAAGGCTTTGTTTTGATGAAAATCGCTTTATATTTTTGCATAAAAATTTTACTTCAGCAACTTAAATTCGATAACAATTTATTATCATTTAATTATTCTGAGGCAATATAAATTTTTTATAATCAAAATATTTCATTACTTGTTAAAAAATATTTTCCTCCTTCATAGATGGCTATAAAAGAGGAAAATATTATACAGTTCAATAAAGTTTTAAAATTAATATTTGCTCTTTCATATTTAATGAAAGAGCTATTGTTTTTTAATTTATTTTAGACTTTTAATACTGACATTTTATTAATCTAATAGTATTGTATAATTGCAGAACAATTAATATCCCAAACGGAAGACCATAAATTAATTTGTGAAGGATTTTGAATTCTTATAATTTGATTGTTTTTCCAAAACATAAATGCGCCTTCTCCAATATACGAAACGGAATTTGGTATATTGATTGAACCTACCGATGTGCAATTATAAAAAGCACCATGCCCTATTGAAATTAAATTGCTAAAAATATTTACTGTTGTTAGAGCTGTACAATCTGCAAAAGCGTAATTACCAATTGAAGATCCGTAAAAATTAATTGTCTTTAATGATGTGCTACCGTTAAACTGTCCTTCAATTGAGTTATATAAATTTAGAATAGTTATAGCATTACAATTACCGAATGCAAATGTGCCAATTAAACTGCTTCGTATTGTTACAGTCTCTAAACTCCGGCAATTGTAGAAAGAAAAAATTTCTACCGAGCATTCATCCGGTATATCGATTGACCTCAATGAAATGCAATTATAGAACGCATATTGTCCGATTTTCATTAAACTGTCCGGCAAATCGATATTTTCTAACGATGTACATTCAATAAAAGCATGTGGCTCAATTAATTGAAAATTATCATTATAAAAATTTACTTGTGTTAAATTAGAACAATTACTAAAACTAGAAAATCCAATTATACTGCTATAAACATTCAGTGTAACCAAGGATTTACAATTTGAAAATATCGAAGGAATATCTTCGCTATATAAATTAATTGTTTCTAAAGAATCGCACAAATCAAAAATTTCATAATAGGACGAATCTATTGAATTAGATTTTATAGTTAATACTTCTAATCCAGAACACCCTTGAAATGCACGTTTCCCTAAATAACAATCCGGTATTTCAATAATTTTTAATGCTTTGCAAAAACTAAAAGCAGATTCACCGATTAAAGTTAAGTTTTCATTCAAATCAATGTTGTTCATAGATTGACAGTTAAAGAAAGCAGACTCTTCTATTATTCGTAAACTTTTCGGAAAGTTTATTGTTTCTAATGCTCTACAATAACCAAAAGCGCCGTATTGAATAGATATCAATCCTTCTGATAAAACAACACTTTTCAACGACACACAATCAATAAACGCATAGCTGCTAATAGAAGTTATTGTTGAAGGTATCTTTATCGAAGTTAATTTAGTTGAAAAAGCAAAAACTTTGTTATCAATAGTTGTAACAGGAGCACTAAAGCATTCCTCCGCAATGATTACATTTGCGTTAACATCTTTAAATTTAGTTACCTTCACTGTTTCTTTAGTATTATCATTATATTCATAACTGCAATTATCATCATTGAATATAACTTTTGCTTTGGAATCACCTTGCCAATTTGTTGCCCAACCAACCGGCTGCTTTGCAAAATTAATTTCAATTGTTTGAGAAGTTGTCCAACCATCAAAAATGTTTTGCTCTGCATTTTGAATATTCACAGAAATATTAATATATTGCAGTTTTGGACAATTAGAAAAAGCGTATTCGTCTATCAAATTAATATCGGATGGCAAATAATTTTTAGGATAATAATCGAACTTTATTTCGGTTAATTCTGTACAATCTTGAAACATTCCTGAGTTAATTTGCTTAATAGAATCCGTTAGTCCAATATAAACAGTTTTTGAACCTGTAAATATACTTGTCTCATTTTCGTTAATTATGGTATTGCTGCTAAAATCAATATTTTGAATATTTGTCGCATAAAAAGCATAGCTACTTATTGTTAATTTATGTGATGACTCATTGATTTTAAGCGAATTTAATTCGCAGCCTGTAAATGCAAATGATCCTATATTGATAATTTGTCTTCCTACATATTCCGGATATAAAGAAGATATTGTTAAATTGTATATTGACGGAATTATTAAATTCCCGTTAGGATTATCAATTCCTTGATAAAAGCTAACTGAAAGTGCCGGTTGATTATTTTCGCCAAATACTTCATCATATACAAGATTATCTTCACCATAAATTATGTCTTTCTCAGGATCCCCGGCATAGCCGATAAGCATTGGAGAAATATCGATTTCTCCTTTATTATGTCTCAAAAATATTTTATTTTTATTATTTCTAAAGACACCTGAACCTATTGTCATTACAGTTTTCGGAATAATAATATTTTTTAGTTTTGTACTCATAGAAAAAGCGTTAGCGCCTATTTCACGTACACCCTTTGTTATAGCTACTCTTTGATTATTTTCTTTTGCAGTAATAATATGTACTCTTGTTAAATTAACACAATTCAGAAACGCTCCGCTATTTATTTTAACAATACTTGAAGGGATTATAACGGTTTCCAGATTTGCGCTACCTTGAAATCCATTCATCGTTATTTCAGTTATCGGTTTATCTAAATAATCACTTGGAATTGTGATATTTTTAACAGTTTTATCTATGAGACTTATACTATATTCATTATTATTATTAATTAGGCTAAATCTAAAAATTGAAGAATCATCAGCGTTAGCTGATGATACAGGTTGATTAACTATCAACAAAAGACTTAATCCTAATAATAGAAAACAAATTGTTGTCACAATAAATAAACTTCGTTTTCTTTTGATTACTATAATTTTGTTCCCCCTAGTACTCGAAGTATAAATTTTTAATTCACTTCATTTTAGTTTATACCATATAATACCACATATAGCATATTCTGTCAATTGCATTTCTCTAAAAAAATCAGTTGCGGTGTGTCTTTTTCCACATTAACCCAAACCGTATCATTGTTATTATAATTTAATATTTCTGATAAAAAATAAATTTCTGATAAATCTTCATATTCATAAATTTCTATTATATACGAATCTAATGTGTAATTGACAGCTAATAAAGCTAAGCCGTCTCTGTATTTTATCCAATGGCAATTAATTGCCTCCATATTTTGCATAATCATAATAATTCCGGCAATTCGGTATCCTGTCGTATTACCTGATATTTTACCAGCATAATAACAATTAATTAAATTTCCCAAAACTCTATATGCAAGACCAACTGCGTTGCTTGTTGTCGAAGCTGATTTTGATAAAACAATATTACTTTTTGAATAACAATTTATTAAATTAGCGGAAGAAACATAAATAAACCCGCTTAAATTATCATTTCCTGTTATTATGCCTGTCGAAAAACATTCTATAATGTTTTCGCTTGATAAAACAATAAACCCTGCGGAATAAGAAGAACCAAAAACATCGCCTGTCGCATAAGAGCGAAAAAAACTAATAAATTGAGCAGAATAACAAAAACCGCCTGCACGATAACCAGTTATATTACCAATAGCATAGCAATTTATTATAGCAGGTAATATTGTTATATCAATATTACGGGTTATAACACCTGCAAATCCTCCGCCTTGTCCGGCTATTTTGCTAAATATTACATTACCCATAGCATAACAATTCATTATATTGTTACTTATTTTCGCGTATCCCAATAAACCGCCATAGTAACCGGTTTCACCGAAAACATTGCCTACAGCGTAACAATTAATAATATTTATGTTTGATGCAAACGCAATTAATCCCCTGGCGTATGCGTCATAATCACAATTAATATTAACGGCACTATAATTATAAATTATTTTTAATTCTACGAATGAGTTAGCATACGCTTTTCCTATCAAACCTCCGGCAATTTGTGAAGTTTTGGCGGAGATTATTATTCCGCCTTTCGCACTTGAATCCGTCACGTCGTTGCCCGCAATTCCAATCAAACCGCCCGCGGTTATCTCGCGCTTAATTTTACCGCTAATTATTTCTGAAATATTGATGTCTATTTCCGAATGACAGTTTTCGACTTTATTTTGCGATTGTCCTGCGATACCTCCTATTACCGCTTCGTAGTATTCAAACTCACTTCCGTAAATTTTTCCGCTCACTTTGATACCGGTCAATTTCCCTTGCGATATGCCGGCAATCGCACCGGTATAAAGCGCAGATTCTTTACAATTTGGCAGAATTATCATAAAATCCGTCATATTCAGATTCTTAACACTTCCGTTTTCTCCGATATATCCGAATAAAGACGGTAAATCCGTATACGCGTCCATTTTAAAATTACTTATCGTATAACCGCCGCCGTCAAAACAGCCTTCAAACTTATTGTTGTTGTCAAACAATGGATGCATAGAAATATCGCTCAAATCAATGTCTTGATTTAACTTAAAATAAGCTGTATTAAAATTGTTGATATTAAGAAGTTGTTCGAAGTTATTAATTAAAAACGGATTTTCCGATATTCCGCTGCCGACGAAAATATTTTGAAATATTGCGGTCACCTCTATTACCGTAATTACGTTAGTATCGGTTCTGCTCTCCGTCAATACGTTATCCGACCATTTCACAAAACTATATCCAGTTTCCGCTACCGCCGTTACCGTTGTTGCGCTCTCCCCATAACTCACGGTTTGATTTTTATTCCCCGTTACACTCCCGCCCGCGCTTGCACTGTACGTTACCGCAAAACTTTTCTTTTGAAATATTGCGGTCACCTCTATTACCGTAATTACGTTAGTATCGGTTCTGCTCTCCGTCAATACGTTATCCGACCATTTTACAAAACTATATCCAGTTTCCGCTACCGCCGTTACCGTTGTAGCATTCTCCCCATAACTCACGGTTTGATTTTTATTCCCCGTTACACTCCCGCCCGCGCTTGCACTGTACGTTACCGCAAAACTTTTCTTTTGAAATATTGCGGTCACCTCTATTACCGTAATTACGTTAGTATCGGTTCTGCTCTCCGTCAATACGTTATCCGACCACTTCACAAAACTATATCCAGTTTCCGCTACCGCCGTTACAGTTGTTGCGCTCTCCCCATAACTCACGGTTTGATTTTTGTTCCCCGTTACACTCCCGCCCGCGCTTGCACTGTACGTTACCGCAAAACTTTTCTTTTGAAATATTGCGGTCACCTCTATTACCGTAATTACGTTAGTATCAGTTCTGCTCTCTGTCAATACGTTATCCGACCATTTTACAAAACTATATCCAGTTTCCGCTACCGCCGTTACCGTTGTAGCATTCTCCCCATAATTCACGGTTTGATTTTTATTCCCCGTTACACTCCCGCCCGCGCTTGCACTGTACGTTACCGCAAAACTTTTCTTTTGAAATATTGCGGTCACCTCTATTACCGTAATTACGTTAGTATCGGTTCTGCTCTCCGTCAATACGTTATCCGACCATTTTACAAAACTATATCCAGTTTCCGCTACCGCCGTTACCGTTGTAGCATTCTCCCCATAACTCACGGTTTGATTTTTATTCCCCGTTACACTCCCGCCCGTGCTTGCATTGTACGTTACCGCAAAACTTTTCTTTTGAAATATTGCGGTCACCTCTATTACCGTAATTACGTTAGTATCAGTTCTGCTCTCTGTCAATACGTTATCCGACCATTTTACAAAACTATATCCAGTTTCCGCTACCGCCGTTACCGTTGTTGCATTCTCCCCATAACTCACGGCTTGATTTTTATTCCCCGTTACACTCCCGCCCTCAGATGCAATATAAAAAACGGTGAAGCTTTCGCTCTTCTCGTAATTTTCGCAAGAAGTAAAAGTAAGAATTAAAGTAATAAAAATTATTACAATCAAAGACATTGTTTTTGCTATTTTAAACTTCATACGAACATTATACTACAAAAATATATAAATGCAATAGTATTTGGAAATTTTTTTAAATTATTAAATCGTTTTTAAAACTAAAATGTTTTTTTCGACAAAAAAATAACCTTTTAGTAAATACTAAAGGTGTTTAATTCTCTTAACATAATAATATTAAATCTTTTTTATAAATTAAAAACTCAAGCAGAATATTTATATCAAAATATTGTTTTCTTTTTAATTCTAAACGACTTTACCATGTATATAATCTAATTATCTAAACTATTCCATAAGTACAGCGATAAAAAAATATATAGTCGTCATTACAATAATTATAATCAAACTATTTAAACCATAAACTTCTACCTTTTTCACTGTACAAACTATTTGTTTTATGAAAGCCTGCCCTTAAAATCATCGTAGCCGAATGATTTGACAAGATGGCAGCTACCGCCTTTTAATAGGACTCGTATATCCGGCAATCCTATTCCGTTAAAAGTATTATTTTTCACCATTGTATAGTGCGCCATATCGGTAAATACTAAAACATCCCCTACCGACAATGGCTTATTAAAAGAATATTCGCCTATTATATCGCCGGCAAGACAAGTCTGTCCGCCCAAACGGCAACTGTATTCAAGCTTTCCGGCTTCCGCGGCGCCTATAATTTTCGGAGTATACGGCATTTCCAGGCAATCTGGCATGTGGCAAGCGGCAGACGCGTCAACAATAACATTGTCAAGACCGCTTTTATTTTTATTGATTTCCAAAACGCGCGTAGCCAAAAAGCCGGTATTCAACGCAACCGCCTCACCCGGCTCTAAGTACACTTGTATATTGTATTTATCTTTAATATAATTAATGCAATCCTTTAAGGTTTGGATATCGTAATCTTCTCTGGTTATATGGTGACCGCCTCCGAAATTAATCCATTTCATACCCTTAATGTATTGTCCAAATCTTCTGTCAACGACCTCTAAGGTACGTTGTAGTGTATCGGAATTCTGTTCGCACATAGTATGAAAATGCAATCCGTCAATTCCGTCAAGGCTCTTACCCTCAAAATCCTCTAATTTTATGCCAAGGCGGGAATTCTTCGAGCAAGGGTTATAAAGTTCTGTTTGAATCTCGGAATATTCCGGATTTATTCTCAAGCCGCACTCAATTTTTCGGTTAGCGTTTTTTACTAAGCCTTTATACAACTCCCACTGTGTAAACGAATTAAAAACTATATGCCCCGCTATTTGTGTTATTTCTTCAAATTCTTCCCGCCGGTACGCCGCGGAAATAATATGAGTTTCTTTTTTAAAATGCTCATACCCAAGCTTCGCTTCATACAATGAGCTTGCCGCGCTGCCGTCAAGATACTTTGAAATAAGCGGATAAAAATAAAACATCGAGAAAGCTTTTTGTGCCAATAGTATTTTTGCATCCGTCGATTCCCGTATGTCTTTTAAAACTTCCAAATTTTTAATCAATAGTTTTTCGTCAACAATATAACACGGTGTCTTGATATTTTCAAAATCAATCATTCTTTTCTCCGGCTTCGGTTACAACGTTATTATTTCTTTCGACCAAACGCTAACGCTACGCTCTTTCGCAAACGAAAATTTACGCTACACTACGCTTACGCTTCGTTTGCCTTATGCAAATTTTGTCGAACTCCGATAAGGTCAGACATTTAAACTTTAATTGGTAAACACTAACAGATGTGTAGCGGTCGAATGCGAGAGTAAAGGGTTTCAATCGATTTAAGAAGAGTCCAAGTAAAATGCGTGGTTTTTACTTGGCGAGCTATATGAAAAACTAGTTGCCTTTTTCGCGGTCTCCCGAAAAAGGACTCTTTATCAAGACTCGACAAAATTTGCTCTGCAAATTTTCGCTTGGTCGAAAGAAGCGCAGCTTCTATTCTACAAGTACCGGCTTAAAATCCTCTATCCAAGGCAAACCGTTTTTATTGAGCGCGTCCATAAAAGGATCGGGGTCAAATTCTTCTACGTTATGGACTCCGGGTTTTTTCCATAAACCTTTCAAAAACATCATCGCACCTATCATAGCGGGTACGCCGGTTGTATAGGATATAGCTTGCGAGCCGACTTCTCTGTAACATTCCTCGTGGTCGCAAACATTATAGACATAATATTTTACGGGCTTACCGCTTTTATGTCCGGTGAATACGCAACCGATATTGGTCTTACCCTTTGTACGCGGGCCTAATGATGCGGGGTTAGGAAGTACCGCAGCCAAAAATTGAATAGGCACAATTTCTTTACCCTCGTAAATTATAGGTTTGATAGAAGTCATCCCTACGTTTTCTAAAACCTTAAGGTGCGTGAGGTAATTCTGTGAGAACGTCATAAAAAACCGTATTCTTTTAACACCCTTAATATTAATCGCAAGCGACTCTATTTCTTCGTGGTGCAATAGGTACATATCCTTTTGCCCAATTTGCGGAAAATCGTAAACTCTTTTTACCGCCAACGGTTCTGTGTGCGTGAATTTACCGTTTTCGTAATAACTGCCCTTTGCCGTAATCTCTCTAATGTTTATTTCGGGATTAAAATTTGTCGCAAACGGATAACCGTGGTCTCCCCCGTTTGCGTCCAAAATATCTATTGTATCGATAGTATCAAAATAATGTTTTTGAGCGTAAGCGCAGAAAATACCGCTGACACCGGGGTCAAAACCGCATCCAAGTATGGCAGTAAGCCCCGCTTTTTCAAAACGCTCCTTGTAAGCCCATTGCCAGCTGTATTCAAACTTAGCCGTATCCAGCGGCTCATAATTAGCGGTATCCAAATAATGTGTTTTCGTGGCGAGGCACGCGTCCATAATCGTTAAATCTTGATAAGGCAACGCTACGTTAATTACGAGTACGGGCTTATAGCCGTTTATAAGCTTTACCAACTGTTCAACGCTGTCCGCGTCAACTTGAGCGGTCGTAACTTTAGTCTTGCCGCCGCGCAACTGTTCTTTCAGCGCGTCGCATTTAGAAAGCGTTCTGCTCGCTATACAAATCTCAGAAAACACATCGGGATTTTGGCAGCATTTATGCGCTACTACGCTTGCTACTCCGCCCGCGCCGATAATCATAACTCTCATTTCATCTGTCTCCTATCTCGTTAATTTTTGTAATTATTTTTTTAAAATTAAATTTTATTTTATCTTAAAAGCACATTAATTCTCTATAATATTACATCACTTTTTTTAATTTTTTTTACCATTAAATACTAAGCGACAACAAAAGCTCTCTCAAAATCTTGCACGCTAAAGCCGTAGACGCGCCGCTATTGTCATATACAGGCGAAAGCTCGTTTAAGTCGCAAGCTACTATATTCAAGCTTGCCGTCTTTAATATCGCAGCAGTCAGCTCTTGAAAGCTTACTCCGCCGGCTTCGGGTGTTCCTGTGCCGGGCAGTACGGACGGGTCTAACACGTCAAGGTCAATTGATAAATACACAGGCTTATCTTTTATAAAATTTATTGAATTCTCTAAGCCGCTAAAATTAAATTTATTTAAAACGGTATGCGTTTTTGCCCACTCAAACTCAACGCGTTCACCGCTTCTTATTCCGAACTGGTGAATTCTTTTATCTCCGGTCAGTTCCCAAATCCGTTTCATAACCGTAGCGTGCGAAAGTTTCTCTCCGAGATAATCGTCTCTCAAATCAGTATGCGCGTCAAAATGTACGATATGTAAATCGGGGTATTTCTTAACGGCGGCTCTTACCGCGCCCAAAGTAACCAAATGCTCTCCGCCAATCATAACGGGGATTTTATTGTCTTTAAGCAAGCTTTCGGTATACTTTTCAATTATCTTAAGAGTCTTTTCACTGCTTCCGAAAACCAAATCCAAATCGCCGCCGTCATTAACGGAATAATCGCTTAGGTCTTTATCTAAGTACGGGCTGTACGTTTCAAGCCCTATACTGTCGCCGCGCATAGCCTTTGACGCAAACCGCGTACCCGGCCGAAACGACGTAGTACAATCAAACGGAGCGCCGAAAACGACAAGCTTGCTTTCTGAGTATTTGCCTTCACAGCCGAGAAAGGTCGAAGGTATCTTGTTAATCTTCATTTAAAAACAGCTCCCTGACATAGTTGGGCAGACAGAAGCTGCCGATATGAACGCGCGGATTATAGTATTTTGTGCGGATACCAAGTTTTTCCCATTGCTTAGCGTTAATATCCTCAATAGTCATTTGTTTTTTACACGCAAAACCAAACAACCAATGTCCCGAAGGATAAGTCGGTATATGCGCCTGATAAACTTTTGCAAACGGGAAAAATCCTTTAATTTTTTTATGCGTGCGGTTTATCATTGTTTTATATTGATCGTAAAAAGGACTTTCGTGTTGATTAACCAAAATCCCTTCATCTGTCAACGCATTGAAACAATTGCCGTAAAACTCCTTACTGAAAAGCCCTTCTCCCGGCCCAAACGGGTCAGTTGAGTCAACAATAATGAGGTCGTACTTTTTCTTATGCTTTCTGACAAATCTCAATCCGTCCTCAAAAAAAACAGTTACCCGTTCGTCATCCAAACCTTTTGTTAAGTCGGGGAAAAACTCGCGGCATTTTTGTACAACCATTTCGTCAATTTCGACCATATCGATTTTTTCTATTCCGGGATATTGAACCAGTCTGTTGACAGTTCCGCCGTCGCCCGCGCCTACTACCAATACGGTTTTTATATCGGGATTGACGCACATAGGAACATGCGTAATCATCTCGTGGTAAACAAACTCGTCTTTCTCGGTCAACATCAAATATCCGTCCAATACTAAAATCCTGCCGAACTCCGTACTGTCCATTATATCGATTGATTGAAATTCGCTTTTACCCGAATAAATATGTTTTTCTATTTTTATCGAAAATTTAACGCCGTCTGTGTGATTTTCGTTATACCATAAATCCATAATAATCTCTCCGGTTTTTAAAAGTTAACTATATTACATAAACAATCTATATTGTATTCTTTATTTCACTTACCCGCTTTTTAAATTTTTTAACGGTCAAACGATAATATTGATAAACTCTACTTCAGGGTCAACCGTATCGGTCATTGAACAACCTTTTTCTTTTGCGTACAAAATGTATTCAACTACCGAGGGCGTAATTCTCTCTCCTGGCGCTAATATAGGTATACCGGGCGGATAGCACATTACAAATTCACCGGATACACGGTCAACACTGTCCGCTAAAGGCAAAGAAATTTTCGGCGAATAGAAGGCTTCCTGCGGACTTAGTTCTATTATCGGAATGATATATTCGTTAGAAAGCAGCGTTTTCGGGTCGGATGAATATTCGCGCTTAATCTCCGTCAACGCCCCCAGCAGCCTTTCGATTTCCATATTTCTATCCGCCGCCGTTATTATCGCCAAAATATTGCCCAAATCTCCAAACTCTATCTGTATAGAATACTCGTCTCTGAGTATATCGTAAACTTCAATTCCGGCAAGCCCTACCGCTCTTGTGTGAACCGACAGCTTAGTGCGGTCAAAATCAAAAACCGCGCCGCCGTCTATGATATCTTCGGCAAACGCCCAATATCCGCCTATTTTATTAATTTCCTTGCGTGCGTACTCCGACAAGCCTACGGCTTTTTCAAACATCGTGCTGCCGTTTAAAACAAGATTTTTCCTCGTCAAATCAAGCGACGCCATCAAAAGATACGACGCGCTTGTCGTTTGCGTAAGGTTGATAACTTGCCTGACATAGCCGGAGTTTATATTTTTATTACACAGCAGAAAAGAGCTTTGAGTAAGTGAGCCGCCCGTTTTGTGCAAGCTGACCGCCGCCATATCCGCGCCCGCTTTCATCGCGCTTATGGGCATATTCTCTCCAAAGTAAAAATGCGTTCCGTGCGCTTCGTCTACAAGTACCTTAATACCGTGCTTATGCGCGAGCTTAACTATTTCAATAAGGTTAGAACAAATCCCGTAATATGTCGGATTATTTACAAGAATCGCTTTAGCGTCCGGATTTTCTATTATGGCTTTTTCAACGTCCGCAATAGTCATTCCAAGAGCTATTCCGAGTACATTATTAACGGCGGGATTGATATAGACGGGAATAGCCCCGCAAACTACAAGCGCGTTTATAGCGCTTCTGTGGACGTTACGCGGCATAATGATTTTATCGCCCGACTTGCACGTCGCCATTATCATAGCTTGAACCGCGCTCGTCGTGCCGTTTACCATAAAAAAAACATGGTCGGCTCCGAAAGCTTCGGCAGCCAAAAATTCCGCTTCCGCAATCACGGAAACGGGATTACATAAGTTATCTAAGGGTTTCATTGAATTAACATCAAGCTTTAAAAGTTTATCCCCGAAGAAATCTGTAAGCTCCTTGTTAATCCTGCCGCCCTTATGACCGGGAACGTCAAAAGGAACAATCCTGTTCTTTAAATGTTTTTCTAAAGCCTCTTGAATAGGCGCCCGGCTTTGGTCCAATCCTCTCCTCCTATATTTTTGACCGCAATAAATTAAAATGTCAAATATATTAAAACGGCGGACATCGCATTGAGTTTTTTAAAAAGCAACGGTAAAATTCTAATAAATGTTCTTGCCACTGTGTATCTCTATCATTTCCTGCCTGAGATTGTTTGTAATCGCAAGACGCTCTTTGGGCGGGATTTCATACACGTCAAGATTGAACAAATAGTTTTGCAAGTCAATTTCTTTTATAAGCATTTTTGTATGGAAAATATTAGCCTGATATACGTTGATATCTATACTGTCGTATTTTTGCAAGGTCTTGTCGTCAATAAAATCCTGTATGGACGTCATATTATGGTCCATATAATATTTCTTGCCGTTCTCATCGCGCGTAAACCCTCTCACTCGGTAATCAATGGTAATTATATCCGAATCAAAACTGCCGATGAGATAATCCAAAGCTTTAAGCGGCGTAATCTGTCCGCAAGTAGCTACGTCAATATCCACCCTAAACGTCGAAATAGAATTGTCGGGATAATACTCGGGATATGTGTGTACTGTAATGTGGCTTTTGTCTAAATGCGCGCTGTAAATCTTATCGTGCGCCTCAAAAAAGTTTTTTCCCAAATTACAAGACTCGTCAACAAGCTCTTCACTGATAGGCTCTTCAACCAACAAAAGATTGACGCTCGCGCCGTCCGGGTCATAATCCTGCTTACTTATATTAAGTATTGTCGCTCCGATAATCTCCGCTACCTTTACAAGTATAGTTGTCAACCTTTCGCTATTATATTGTCCGTCAATATAACGGATATAATCCAAATGCTCACGCTCGGTTTTTGCGTAGCAAACGTCATAGATATTAAAGCTCAATGTTTTTGTCAGATTATTAAAGCCGTACAATTTCATATCCGTTTTTCCTCGAAAGTGTTATTTTTTGACCGCTTGTTTTGTATTCAAAATCCCGAGACGTATTTAATTCGGATTTTTAAGAAATAAAAAAAGCCGTCAGGCTACACCCGATTGGCTTATGCAGTCTTTTATCGGTTTAAACGTAACCTTAATGATATGATTTGCTATTTAAAATGTTTTTAGTATCCGCATCAATCATAAATAATATAAAGAGTATCACAAACCGCCCCTTATGTCAAGAAAAATAATTAACGTATTTTGTAAAGGAGTGGATAAATTGGTGGTGATTATCTTTTGTTGTCTTTTCGGCTAAAAACCGTCAACGGCAATAAATTCACCGATTTTAATCTCGAAAATCCATTCAAAATTTTTATCACCACAAAATATCCACCCATTTTATAATGAAAGTTATGGAATTTAAATTCTAAAAAGCAAAACCGCCAAAAAATCAAAATAAAACTCCACCACCCTCTTTTTTAGCATTAATTCGCATTTTTTAACATTTCATCTTCTCTTTATTAAAAAATACGCCTCAATTTTGTCACAAAACTCTTGATTTTTCACAAATCCAATGTTAACCTAAAGGCGAACAAATGTTTGCGCAAACATTTAAAATTGTTAAAATTCATAAGGAGAAAAAAATGAAATTTGAAAACAGAACCCCATCAAATAAAACTATTAAATTTTTGGACGGCAACAAAGAATCACGCACTGCCGAAATCATTGATAGCGGAACCGGTGGAACGCCGCTCAATGCTGAAAACCTAAACAAAGGAAATTGGAGAGATGATACATCGCTTGAATTTTCAACACTTCCCAACAATACTTTACCGGGAAAAAAATCCAAAACAACAGCAATTGCCACAACTTTAGATGGAAAAACATACATTATTCCGCCGTCTGAAAGCAATGACCCCGCATATCTAATAGGTAATGCAGCGAATACTGCTCAAGGAAATGTAGCGGAAAGACTTGTAAAATCAACAACTGACTTTAACAACTACAATAGCATGACAGGATGGGGCGACCCCGGTACATATAGAGGTAATGTCGCTTCAAGTGTATTTGCTTCAAATCCGTTTTTCATAGCTCAAGCACGTAGTGAAAGCTCCGGAATCGCTTTTGATGGCGATGGAGTAATGATGTGGTCTCCTGTAGACAAAGATCCACTAACATACTACGATGAAGATGACGGTTCAACTGTTTTCAGATTTGATTCATCCGGCAATACATATAATAAAGCTGGCAAAAAAGCTACTTATCTAGAACGTATTGTTGTCAGAAATTCAACATGCGCATTAAACAGTTCCGGCGGAACAACAATTTCATTCGATACATCTATTTCTGATACTCAATTTGCTAATGTAAGATTTATTGAAATGTCGCTTTATCGCACAGTAGACGGAATGGTTTCCGCCAGCCCTATTCTAATACCAAAACCTTCTCAAAGTACATTTTTAATAGGTTTTTGGAGTTACGGTCAATACACAAACAGACGTGTAACTAGTTTTACTAAAACCGGCATTACAACAGTAGATTGGGGAAGTACCGACACTCAAGGCAAAACCGTTTTGGAAATAGCATTATGGATAAATGGATAAAAGGAGAATAATTAAATGTTTGCAAAATTCGATAAATCAGGTAATTTAGAAAGCCTTTCAATCGCAACTAGCTTTGATGAAATTAAGCCGACCGGCGACGGCTTTGAGGCGGTTCCCGCAGAAATAGCGATTGAAGACATTGATTTTATAGAAAAAATCAAAGGGAAAATTGTTGTCAGTCAAACAAAAAAGCTTTTAAATAAAGAACAAAAACAAGATTATGAGAATAAACTCCGTCGCTCAAAATATTTGGACGCATACCGTAAATACCAAGCGGCTGTTAATTACGGCGAATTTAAGCGGGTTATCGCAGTTGATTCTTTTATGAAAAAACTGCGTGACAAAAAGTGGGAAGCATTTAATAGCATTCCTATGGAACTAGCGTATTTTGCCGGCGAATGTTCTTTTACCGAAAGCTCGCTAACAGAAATTAAATAATCACTTAAATTAAGTATTTATTTAAGCCTATCCTCTCTTTTTAAACGAGAGGAAGGCTTTAATAAATTATATCAAAAAATTCTAATAAAATATTAAAATGAAAAATAAAGGAGAAAAAAAATGCAAATAACTCAAGATGTAAAAAGAGCGGGTAGCGGAATAATAGACTTATATAAAGGCAGTCTGGATTTTTTTCACAGTGATATCTCATATTCATCTGGAAATGTGCCGTTAAATATATTTCACGTCTATAATCCCGAAATGGAAACAAAAAAGCAAAAATTTAATTTTAGCGGATTTAATACAGGCAACGGCTGGAAATTAAATTTACAGCAAAAACTTTTACCAAACGCAGAGCATAATGAAATTCAATATTTGGACGCGCAAGGCGGGGAACATTGTTTTATCAAAACAAAATTTAATAGACTTCGCGCCAAAGTATTTTATAGCGAATGTTATTTTGACAAAAACGGCTCCGATTTGATTTTATGGAAAGATGCTAATCAAAATTATATTATGGTGGATTCGAGCGGAAATAAAACCACATTTTCAAAAAATAATAGTTATCTATTGACTTCTGTTGTACGCTCGGATAAAACTACAAGTATCTGTAAAATACAATATAAAAATGACGGCGAAATTGAATATTTTTGTGACGGAAGCGGAAGAAAGGCTCAATTCTATTATGATTCCAATCATTATTTAACAAGTATAAAAAATAATCTGGCTGACAGAACTTGGGAATTAGTATATGAATATAAGGACGGATTCCTTAATAAAATATACTATCTTAATGAAAACGGCGCGAAAGTTGATTTTAGCGAATATAGTTATGCAAATTCAGAGTTCACTGTAACCGACCAAAGCGGTTACGGCATAACATACCGTTATAATTCTGCCGGTAAAGTAGACGGCTACAATGATTTTGCGGTTAATTCTTCTATCAGCAGCTCATCGATTGTAAAAAATACTGTAAATAAAATTATGGCTAACCGAAATATTGAATATTCCGGTAATGAAACAACGATAACCACCGAAAATAGCTTGAAAACAACCTGCCGCTTTAGCGATTCGGGAGAATGTTATTTACAATATGAAAATAATATAACATCTGAAAGCGGTAAAAAACTTAGCGCAATATACTTATAAAAAAGCGGGTAAAAATTACAGTTGTAAATTTTATTTTAATAGTTCTCAAGAAATTACCGACTCATCAGGCGTATCTAAGAAAGTTTTAAATTTAATTGACAGCAACGGATTTCCTGACGATAAATTGATTGAATTTATTAATAAGGATAAAAACAGTTCGGTATCATTCGTTGAACCGCAAGTCTATCTTAAATGCGCGAAAGGAACCGAATCAAAAAAATACTATCCAAATAATATTACAAAAATCGATGAAATAAATGAAAATATAAATGGAAATGTCTATTTAGAAGATATTGAATATATGCAAAAATATGAAAATACCATATCTTACGGTAAAACATTCCATACTTCGTACAGAAGCAAGTCTCCCGTAATTTACTTTGGTAATAATTCTTATTATGGCATATACGATATCGAAATCATTTATGGCGGCGATATTACCGCTACTTACGGCAAGACAAACGCCTCTGTCTTAAGAGATTCCGATTTAAATGTGACGGAACAGAAATATTCCATGCAATCGGGTACAAACACAAATGAATTTAAAACTTTGAATACTTATTCCGATAACAAGCTTCAGACTTCTACCGATTTTAGAAATTTGGTTTCGGAAAATGTTTATGCTAATATAAACAACTCATTGACAGATATTCAAAACTTAGCTTATCCGAAGAATGGAAAGACCGGTCCTGATAAAATTATTAATCAGATTCGTGTAGATATAGAAAACAATATACTCCAATATGATTGCGATACCAGAGACAACACTGAAAACTTTAATGAGAGAATAATTACGTCTTATGAAACAGATACTTCAATGGATAAATTAACATGTGTATATTTACCCGATTACACTAATACACTGCCTAATGATAATACCGTTAAGTATGATTACTCCCCTCACAACTCAAATCTCAAATCGATTACAATGTGTAATAAAGGTATTGAACACAAAATTGAATTTTCTTACACAAAAAACCTGTTAACGACCATAAAACAAGCTAATAATAAATATGAATTGAAATATGACGGTTTTTGTAATTTAGAAACAGTAACCTTAAGCGGTACAACAATCTTATCTCAAAAATTCGAAGTTAACGAAAATGTTGATTCAGCTAAAAATAATTATTATTCTAGTATTAAAAATTACGGTAACAGTGATTCCCTTAGAATCCAATCAGACCAATACGGCAGAGTTGTTAGTGCCGATGCCTACAGTCCAACATTTAAAGAATTATTTGCAAATAAATATGATTCAGAAAACCGGGATTTGGAAAACCATACGGACAAAGTATCGGCGGCAATTAACGGCGGCAGGAATGTCGAATGGGATTTCACCAGCACCTATGACGCCGCTTATGTTAATGCAAACGATTGGGAAGCGGCAATAGGCGAAAGAACCGAAGGCACAAAAATCTGGCTGCAAAACACAAACGGCACCGCCGAAACCAGAGGCGTTTATACACATAAATATATACAAAATCTGGTTAAAGATATAACCTACGAGATAAACAAAACAACCAGAAAAACCGTGATTGATTACGATATGACAAGCGGTATCATAAATCCAGATCAAAGAATAAAAACAATCAATCATGAAACCATTCAATCAAAACACGCTTATGACTATGATTCGCTCAGCAGGATAGAATATAGAAAAGCTAACAAAGCAAACAACAGCAATATTTGTACGGAAGGCTATGAATATTTAAGTGTTGGCAGCGGTGAGAACGAAAAAACAACGCCGTATATAAAAAAAATAAATCATTCGTCTGTAAGCGGAACTAACTCATTAAGCTATACATACACAAAAGGCGGTAACATACAGTCAGTATGCGAAAACGGTGTTGAACAGATAAGATATAAATACGACAGTCTGAATAGGTTAATTCGGGAAGACAACAGATATTTTTATAAAACCGTATTATATAATTATGACGCGGTCGGCAATATTACCTACAAAAAAGAATATCTGTTCTCAACGGATGATCCCATTAATCAGCAATCAATTACCAATCCGTTGACCGTTTCTAACGACTTATATGTTTCCGAAGGTTTATATCTTAGCGTAAACGCAGTAGAGCTTACAGAAAAACAAATAAGCTACGGATATACTACAACGGGACGCAAAGACGCGTTATTATCTTATGACGGAGTAACTTTAACCGCAGCGCAAGCAGTTTATGATAATGACGGCAACCCTAAAACTTATTTTAAACACGGTGTCAAAGACAACTTTTGTAGCTTACAATGGGAACGCAATAAACTGAAACAAATAGATTTTGATTACACCACAAAATACTATTACGACAGTTTAGGACGCAGGTCAAGAAAATCTATTCTGAAACCGGGAAATACACTCAATTCCGATTATTTTTACGACGGCGAAAAGCTTCTGCGTGAAAACCGCGGCAATGACATTTTGTGGTATATACATGACCAAACCGGAATAACGGGCATAGAATATATACCAAACGGAGTAACCAACGTAAACGCGCCTTCAAGTGTATATTATTTTCAGAAATCATTACAAGGCGACGTAATATATATCGTTGACAGCAACGGAAAAAATGTAGTAAAATATGCTTATGACGCTTGGGGTAAATGCAAGATTATCTACGACGACAGCGGAGTCGGTATAGGCACATTCAATCCTATACGGTACAGAAGCTATTACTACGACACGGAAACGGATTTTTATTACCTTAACGCAAGATATTACGACCCCGAAACCTGTCGTTTCATAAACTCCGATGACGCTAACTACGCTCTATCTCAATGTGATAGTATTAGCGGTCTAAATCTTTATTCTTACTGTTTAAATAATCCGGTTATATATACGGATAGTTCCGGATGCAGTCCTTGGAATGATTTTTGGAACGGAGTAGGTAATTGGTTTTCGAATACAGGTAGTTGGATAAATAATAATGTTTTTCAGCCAATAGGCAATTTCTTCTCTAGTCCTTCTGTGCAAGAATCGCTTATGATGATTGGTTCCGGACTACTAACTCTTGGCGGCACTGCCTGCATGTTTTTTTCCGGTCTTCAAGGTTTTGGTACATTTTTAATTAGCACTGGCGTTGCCTCTTTTGTCGGTGGGCTTACAAATAAATCTATGAACGGATCATTTTTTGCAGGATGGGCAGGCGGATTACTAACAGGTATATTTTCAGGAATACCAGTTGCAGGACCTTTAGCCAGTTTTTTACTTGGTTTTGCAGGCGGATTTGCGGGAAATATGACAACAGGGCTTATTGATGGAAGAAAAATATCAGATTCTGGTTTGTGGGGTTCTTCATTAATTGCAGGATTTGCAACTGGTGGTTTTAACGCTATTTTAAGTTTTGTAAAACCTGCTTTTGGAGTATCAGGAAAAAGCGACTGGTATAACGCTGCAGCACTGGGATATTCAACATATTATATAATGATAAACGCTTTTAGAAATTGGTTAATAGGTCATTCGGGATCAATTTTTTAACTCTTAGGAGTACTATGAAAAAACAAATTAAACTACAAAAAAACAAAATTCTAATAATTATGTTACCATCTTTTCAAATTGCCTTTTTAATTGCAGGTTTATCGTTAATTAATTCCGAGTTAATTGCAATCATTGTTGCATTTGGAATAGTTTTTATTTCTTCTATAATGTTAATTATTTTCATCATAAATGGAACCATAAGCCGAATAATAGTAAGTGAAGTAGGCATTTGGATTAGAGAAAAGAAAAAATATTATATCCATTGGGAAGAATTTATTGATTGTGAAATTATACATCCAATAGGACGTGGATACCATAAAATAACTTTAACTACAAAGGAAAAATCATATAAAATTTTTAATGATTTAAATGCTATTGAAATGCTAATCAAATATTGTACAGATGATAAGTTTTTAAAAAAACTAATCGAGCAAAAAGACAAAAGTTATTAACACTCATTCTTTAATAGAAATTGGGCAGATGTTTTTAAAGCATCTGCCCTCTTTTTTATATCTTTCAAGCGTATATTATTTTCAGAAATCATTACAAGGCGACGTAATATATATCATTGACAGTAACGGAAAAAATGTAGTAAAATATGCTTATGACGCTTGGGGTAAATGCAGGATTATCTACGACGACAGCGGCGTCGATATAGGCACATTTAATCCTATGCGGTACAGAAGCTATTACTACGACACGGAAACGGATTTTTATTACCTTAACGCAAGATACTACGACCCCGAAACTTGTCGTTTCATAAACTCCGATGACGCTAACTACGCTTTAGCTCAATGCGATAGTATTAGTGGTTTAAACCTTTATTCTTACTGTTTAAATAATCCGGTTATATATACGGATAGCTCCGGATGCAGTCCTTGAAATGATTTTTGGAGTGGGGTTGGTAATTGGTTTAAAGACAATTGGCAAACGTTAATATCAGGGATTGAAATAGCCGCAGGTTTCGGATGTTTATTTATTCCGGGATTGCAAGGCGCAAGTCCATTTTTACTAGGAATGGGAATAAATTCTTTAGTAGGAGGATATACAAATGAAAGGTCTGGCGGAACGTTTTCAGCGGGATGGTGGGGCGGTCAAGTAAATGGTTTAATTTCGGGATTTGGCGGACCAATTGCTGGATTCTTAGGAGGATTTGGAAGTAATATGACGACAGGATTAGTGGATAATTTATATTACGGAAGAGATATCTCATATTCAACTATATTTGTTACGTCATTGATTGCGGGAGGGGCAGGCGCCATTTTTAATATGACAATGCCACACAAAGTAGCATTTGGTGTATCAATGGATGATATTTGGTATAATGCGGCGGCAATGGGTTATGCGCTATATATAAGCGGAATTAGTGCTTTTCGCGGTTATTTATCCAATTTGGCGTTGGGAAAATTTCCAAGTATTTCTGACCCAAAACTTTCCAGATGGTTTAAAAAATTTTAAAAGTAAAATTCCCATTCCCATATGTTTAAAAGGAGAAAAAATTGAAACAATATGTAAAAGTTCAAAAAAATAAAAACATTGTATTAATATTTATGGGCATAATAATGCTTTCTGTATTTTTATGTTTAGCTTGCGTTATTGAAGTTAAAAGTATATCAAGTATTATTATTTCTTGTACTATTCTAAGCATGATTATTAGTATTTTACTAATTCTTATATTAATTGGTAAAATAAGCAGAGTTAAAATAGATATGAATGGTATTTGGGTTAAAGAAAACAGAAAAGTCATATTTGTTTCATGGGAAGAATTTATCGATTGTAAATTTAAAATTTTATCTATGAGAACTGGAATTTATAAAATAAAATTAATTACAAACGAAAAATCTATTTACATATATAATGATTATTTAACTATAGATAAGCTAATTGAGTATTGTTCATTTACAGAATTTTTGGAAAAATTGAAAAAAGAAAAAGTTAAAGTAAAAAAAGAATATACATTATAAACAAATGTGTAACAAATGGGGACAAGAAAACAAATGGATACGGGGGAGTTTGTTGTGGAAACAGCAGCTCCCCTTCTCTATTTGTATAGCTCTGTCAAGGGGACGTATGCTTTGACATAACTCATTATACATGTTCTCTATTAAACTCAAATATTGTAGCGAGCTCTCACCTCTGTCCTATCAACTTTGTTCACGCAGAAAGGTTACTTACGATTCTGCATATAATCATTCCATTCTTCATGGTTTCCGTTTTTTACATCCGATTTTATTGCACACAAAGCTTCGTATGCTTCTATCATATTTTCTTTCTTTTTAAATTTAAAATCAATATTGTAGTAGTTTTCATCCACAGTATGTATTATTAGCTCCTGTCGCACCTTACCGCCGCCACTTTCACTTTTAATTATATGGTGATAGAATATGGCTTTTATATGAGACAATCTATTTGCAGTAGCGTTTAAGAAAGCAAAACCGGTTTTACCTATAATCCATTCGTTGCCGATGATTATATCATTATATTGTTTTCCGTTTTCGCGAATATCTTTGTCAACTTTTTCAAAAAGCTCTTTTATATCCGATGTGCCGGAATCCTTTGAACGTAACAGGATTCGTTTACCGAGGTAGGATTTAGACGGATCAATCAATCCACGTATGACAATAATTATATTAATCACACAAAAAAGAGATATTATAGCGCATATAATAAAGGGAATTAACATATCTTCAAGTGACTGTATGTCTAATAAGCACCAAATAACTAGTGGAAGGGTGAGTAAAAGAAAAGGAATAAAAATCGTAAACTTATTTATGCTGTTTTTGCGTATAAGCTCCATACAGGTTTTAGGGACACTGTTGTTTTTCATAATATAAATACCTCTTTAGTTTTTTAAATCAACCATCACAAAACGGTTTCCATTTACTGTTTAAATTTAAATTTATCGCTTAATTATTCATAAATATACGCAGTTAGCATCCTAATAAGTCATAACTGATTTAAACCAGTTTAACATAAAAATCTGTATTTTTCAACTAATTCAAATATAAAATAAACAAAATTACATAAATATGGAAATAATAAATAAAATTAATGGAACGAAAGTATCTAATTGACATTAAAATACAATTTACGCTATAATTTACACTATGAATAAATTAAAAACACCACTTATTATTATTTCTTTTTTATTGTCAAGTGTTGTATTATTTCTTTGCCTTTTTCTCTTACATGATAAAGAAGAAATATGGAATATTGTTATACTTTTATGGTTTCTTAGTTTTTTAATAGCATTTGGAGTTTATTGTGTATTTATGGGTTTTAGAAATTGGTCGATTCAATTTTCCAAACCCGGTGATTATTATTTGAAACGGGGTAAACGCGCGAGAAATACTCGTAAAATAATTCTGATTATTCTTTGTATTCACAGTAGCTTATGTATAATTGGCACAATACTCCTAATAATTTTTAGATTTACACTTTTCACCTAAAATTAACGAGTATTAAAATGAACATACTTTGCCCGCCGCTATAAATACTTTACCCTTCACGCTTATCTCTTTTGATTTATACAGACACTTAAAGGTCACGGGGACGGTGGTGTTGACAAGCATGGTCACGGGGACGGTGGTGTTGACAAGTTAAAAGAAGTGTGTTATAATGTTAGTATTATGCCAAGAAAAGCAAGAAAAAGTGTAAACGGAAAATATTTTCACGTAATGGTACAAGGAATTGACCGAGAGTATATATTTCAAGATGATGAAAGCAAAGGTTTCTATTTGACGTGCCTACAAAACAATAAAGAATTTTACCCGGTTAAAATAATAGCTTTTTGTGTTATGGGAAATCACGCTCATACTCTCTTATGCGTAAAAAACACGAAAGAATTATCCGGTTACTTTAAAAGAGTCAATGCGGATTATGCAAGATATTACAATAGAACTCACGGTCGTATTGGTTATGTTTTTAGAGATAGGTTTAAAAGTGAACAAATATTAGATGAAAAGTATTTAGCATACTGTATGGCATATATTCAAAACAATCCGCTTAAAGCAGGGATAGTTGAAAAAGCGGAAGAATATAAATATTCAAGTTTACCAAATTATTTAACAGGAAAAGGGATTATCGATTTTAAAGAAGCGGCGAAATATTTTGATATAACTCCAAAAAATATAATGGCGATTATGACAGAGCTAACCGGATTATCTTGGTTGGAAAATAACGATAAAGAATACGAGGATAAATATGAAGTTTTAGAAGAGTTGTTAAAGAGATATAATATATCTTCAAAGCAAGCAATACAAGGAATGTGTGTAATTTTAGCAAAAGAAATCCAAGAAAGATGTGGAATCAGCTTACGTGAAATAGCTGCTCTACTTGAAATAGGCAGAGAAACTCTTAGAAAGAGGTTGTCAACGCAACCATCCCCCTGACCATGGTCACAGGGGTGGTGGTATTGACAATCAATTTGTAGCGGTTTTCTTTCCTTAATATTAAGATTCTCATTTTTTTACTATAATAGACTATTTGACATTTTTAAAGAAATATTGTATTATTTAATTAGATTTTTTTGGGAGAATAATTATGAAACTAAGGATTGCAAAAATATTACTTGCTATCTGTACTGTGATTTTTTCACTGTCCGGGTTTACGGCGTGCGGGAACAATCAAGACACAACCGACCCTAATGCCTGGCGTGAAGAATATGTAGGACTGTATGAATTTGACAGAATTATAATTAAATACGGTACATTTTGGGGTATCGGTGATTTTACAGATATCGTTTCACCCGAAGACCATTTAGACGCATATAAATCGGTTGGCGGACAATACGGCGGAATGGCGGTAAAAACTCAAGCTTCATCAACTGCAGCGCAATCGTGGATAAGATTAGACATCGACGGAACTTCTCAAGTGTCTGATTATTTTGGTACTGATTCATTGATGACCTTAAACGGAGAATGGGAAGTGTTTGATGGTGAGACTACTGAGAACGATTTTTTACGTATTGGTAATATGCATAGCGGAAGTACTCAGTATGTTTCTGAATATAATGGCTTTGCGAACAAAGAAATCACTATGCAAGTCCGTTTGACCGGTAATAGCGGCTGGTTCAATCCGAACAATACTAACAAAATTTATAAATTTGGCGGGTTAGTTTGGTTAGATAACGATTATCCGACTGAAGAATGCACCGAAAATTGCGCGAAAGGAAATATAATTGCAGAACATAATCATATCGCTACGGATTTCAACGGAGTGGAAGATCCCAATGAATGGTTTGTTATGTCGCCCGAAATTTATTATGAATTTTACGCTGTATATAAGATAAAAGAAAGCTAAAACTGATTTATTTATATTAATTCTAATTTTAAAAACTTATTATTAAAGAACGACTAATTGTACTAATATATCATAACGTTTCTTACTAATTCTTTAATTAGGTTCTCTATCATTAATTCTCAGTTCACTTATTAAAATAAATAATTCATTAAATATTTTAAACAAAATACTACCGGTTTTAAGCCGGTAGTTTATTTTTAATCTAAGTTCTAGTGTTAATATTAATATATCACTCTGGGCAAAATACTGTTAAATAATTAGCCGAGCAATTACAATCATTTACCGTATAAATTAATTTTGAGCCGCATCTTAAAGCAGTTCGTCTAAAAAACCGGTGTCTTTTAGAAACGTTAGTATTGTGAATTTATCGCTCAAATCACATGCAAGGGAAAGA
Organism: Holotrichia oblita; assembly: GCA_023690525.1. NCBI lineage: Eukaryota > Metazoa > Arthropoda > Insecta > Coleoptera > Scarabaeidae > Holotrichia > Holotrichia oblita. Next base: position 70,940 of record JALQSN010000220.1, read on the forward strand.
GTCAGACGGATTTGGTCTTCCGACAGATAGTTCCCTACCCACTTGCCGCAATCAAAGTAAAGGCGGGAAAAGTATTTGTAATTTTTCGAAATAAGCCTTTCCGCGTTACGGCATTCCATAAGTAAATCAGCATTATATTGTTTGACCTTGTAAACAAACAATTCGTAAGCTTCTGCGCTTAAAAGCGGCGATATCTTCTCGCTTAACAATAATTCATCTACGCCTGAAATACTGTGCAGCATTTCAAGCCTTTTTACGTTGTCGGGCGGCGGCAAATAATCCGTTTGTCCCGATTTAAAAAATGTCAAATACAACTTACTTAACAGCACTCCTGCGATATAAGCGTTTTCACCTTCACTGCGTTCTATAACGTTCCCGCGTTTTTTCAGCATTGATATAAAGTTAGCTACAATCGCGGGCGATGAGCAAATCAATCGGGATGAAACGGCAAGCTGTGAAAAAAGCGAAATTTTCAAGGACTCTTCAAAAATTTCGACAACGGCGTTCTGGCTGCCTTCAAGCAACCGCTCTCCCATATCCGCAGCTCTTCTGATACAGCCTTCCACAAAGCCGGCAAGCTCGCGGCAGTATTTCTCCTCTTTCAATATATATGTAAAATACCAGTCTAAAAGACAAATTTTTTTACTCAATATCATTCCGTAGCAAGCTGCGATGTTTTGTTTTGCCGCACGCCGTATAAAACGCAAGTCGCAGATAAGCGCTGCCGGTGGTTTTACTATAAAGGTTTCTGTTACACCGTGCAAATTCAATCTCGAATAAGGCGTAAGATAACTATCTGAAGTTATGGACGTAGGAATAAAGATACTGCTGATACCCGTTTTTGTTGCCGTATATTTGACGAGTTCGGCAATCTCTCCCCCACCCGCGCCGATAATCAACATAGCGTCTTCGTCTAAATGCGGTAATATTCTGTCGGCGCAAGCTACGCTTTGAGTTACGGCGTGGTCAAAAATAAATTCCTTACACCGGTAACCCCGCCCGTCAAGAGCGTCTACCACACTTTTACCAAGCAAACTGAAAGCTTCCGCCGACGCGACAAACAATATTTTTATATGACCCGATTTCAATGCTTCGACTACATCGCACAGTGTTTCTAATGCGTTTTCCGAAAACTTTATTATTTCGGTTTCCACAGTATGAATTTGTCCGCACGGGCATTTGAAGCCTGAATTTCCAAGCTTCTCTAGCGAATATGAATAAATATTGCCGATATCAAGATATTCCAAAAAACGCCCCGTAATAATAAAATAGTACCACTATATTTTATTATACAAGAGCGCGAAAAATTTATATATTATAATATTTTTTTGACGAAGTTTGTCTTATTTTTCTTTTACCGACTTATTTTTTAATAACCTTAACGTACGCTCGGAATTAACACGGTATTCGGGCTGTTTTGACAGCTTTTCAATCTCTAAAATATATTCGACTCTCCCTGCTTGCCCGCAAGCGTTGATGATAAGGTTAAGTATGCGGTGCTTAGGCACTATGTTGCCGCCGAATTTTTCTGTAAAATAACTTATATTTCCGTCCGTTAACGCTCTTTTTATCGCCTCATCAAACTCTTCGGGTATTTTAACGGTCGGCTTTTGGTTTAAAGGACAGCATTGTTGACAGCGGAAACAGCCTAAAACCGATGTTCCCATATCAGCCGAAATCTTATCTGATATAATTTCGCCGCCGTCCATAATATCTCTCAAGCACTCATTCCGTTTGATTTCACTGCCGCCCGACAACGCTTTAGTCGGACACGTCATTATACACGCACCGCAATGCGTACAAACCGGATGGCTATGTTTCATAAATACGATTATAAATTCCGTCAATGATTACCGCTTGTATATAGAAATAACTGCCGTACTTTGAATTATAACACAAAGTATTATCAAACCCGTAATTACACAATCCGCACATAACGGCAAGTTTTTTGAGCGGCAGCTTACCTACGCCGCGTGTTGTTGCGTTTAACTCAGGTTGTAAAACGTTTAACTTTTGTGAAAGATTTTAGCTTCCGAATAGCCGTTGTTTGAACAAAAATAATAAGCGTCCGCATAAAAATTTTTGCTGTCATAAACAAAAGGCTCAAATCCGCATAAAAAAACAATCGCGCTTTTATTTTCATCTATACTGACAACACCCCAAAATTCAGCGACGGCATCTAAACATTCAACCACCGATTCTTTTAATGTGTTCATACTATTTTATTAAGTGCGATTATCAACGCGTCAATATCTTTATCGGAGCCTACGGTTATTCTTAAATAATTATCAATACAGGGTTTATCAAAATATCTTACCAATATTTTTTGCTCTTTCAGTTTTTCGTAAATAGTTTTTGCCTTCACTTTTCTATGCGCGGTAAAAACAAAATTCGCGCTGGGAGGTAATGTTTCAAAACCCATTCTCGACAGCTCATTCAACAAACGGAACCTTGTTTCTATTACCCGCTTGATATTGCTCTTCATAGAGATTTGCGAGTTAACCGCTTGTAACGCTAAAATTTGGGCTATTTTATCCAAAGGATAAGAATTAAATGAATTTTTAATAGCCGTCAACGCGCGGATTTTATCTTCGGACGCGATAGCGTACCCTACCCTTATTCCCGCTAAAGAATAACCCTTAGAGAGTGTACGTACAACAATAATATTAGGATAATTTGAAATAAGCGGTACCGCCGTCTCGCCTCCGAAATCTATGTACGCTTCATCGACAATTATGTTTGCGTCCGGATACGCGATAGCCATCTTTGAAAATGCGTTATTTTTAATGCTAAGCGAAGTAGGCGCATTTGGATTTGCCATAACTATTCCTTGGCAATTCGTTAATAAATAATAGTCCTCGGGTTTGATTTCTAACGCTTTAGATACCGGAACTAAGGAATATTTTATATTAAAAAGCTCGGCGTACACGCTGTAAAAGCTGTATGTAACATCGGGAATATAAGCGGTTTTGCGGCAGGGTCAAACAACGCTAAAAAAGCAAGAGGCAAAACCTCGTCGCTGCCGTTACCTAAAAAGATATTTGACGGCTTTACTCCGTTTAAATTAGCTATCGCCGCAGTCAAAGCTTTCGATTCCGGATCAGGATATAACCTAATCTTTGCCCAGTCGCTTTGGTCCATATTGGGCGCGCCTACCAAAGGATACGGGTTCTCATTTGTATTAAGCTTAACATAACCCGCTTCCGTAGGTTGCTCGCCCGGAGTATACGGTTTTATTGATTCGGCTTTTTTGCTTATCATAATACACCTCTATAAGCTTTTTAAAGTAATCGGTTTTTATCTCAAGCTTTCATTTCCTATTTATATTAAACAGAATATAGGTAATTCTTTTTAAAAAAGGGAGCCGCATATTGTTTTTAAGCGATTGCCCCCTTTAATTTCTAATTAAATTAACTATCCTGCATTTTTAAGATTTTAAAAAGCTTTCATAGCGTTTTTCATATTTAAGAATTTCATTTTTTCTTTCTGCGGTAAGCTTGTTGATAAGCGAGGACTGATAGAGGTTGAATGCGTTTGTTTCCTCTGTTGTTTTCAAACTCTTATAAATATTCTCGTATACTGTTTCTGTACGCATAACATTTGTAAAACTGCTTAGCTCAGCGGTACCTGTCGGCAAAACGCTGGACAACATCATAACGTGTACTCCGTAATCGGTTGTAGCGTAATCAAGAGTTCCGATAGCTTTGTTGCCGATATCTAAATATTTCTCGTATAATCTAATGGCAGCTTCCTCAAACTCTGGCATAAAGCTTGACTTTTCGCCGTATCTCAATCCGTAACCTACCGCGTTGTTGAAAATTCCCGGATCGGTATTGTATTTAAAAATCAATTCTTCAAACATCGCTTCGGCTTCAACCGAATGCCCCGCAAGCCCCGCCATCTTTGATTCAATCTCTCCGACGATTTGCTGATAGCTTTTTAATCCGCCTGCGACATAATCAAATCCGTTAACATGAGCGTAAGATGTGATTGAATTAATCAATTCGTTTCTGATTGTCTTTAATTGGTCGTCAGTTTTCGTGTTGTCAGCGGCAAACATAGCTTTCTGAGCTTCAGAAAAAGGAAGAAGGATATGTTTTACATAATATTGCTGAACGTTGTAAGGCCTGTAAATTAATAAATTTGCAGTGTCGTCAATAGCTGTTTTGTAAGCGGCTTCGTCTTTATAAGTTACTTTTTGAGTAGCAAGCAGCGAATCGTATTTTTCTCTAACCTTCGCGTCCGTTATAACAATATCGCCGTTTACCATTTTTTGCAGGTTTGTAATACGGTAAGAATCGTACGCCGAATCAAAGTAAAAATATTTTATACAAAAGCGGGTTTTTAATGTCTCATAAATGCCCAAAAGCCCTGCGGGTTTTGCATCTTTAAAACTGTTAAACCACTCTTTATCATTATTGAACTCTACTAATTGCTTATCACTTAAAAGATATTTGTTTTTTTCCAATGCGTCGATAACTTTTTCAAGATAACCTCTCAAGCCTTCTAAAAAGAGTTGGTCTTCCGAACTTAAAATAAGTTGACCGGCTTTCAATTTGGGATAACGGCTGGCTTCGGGTACCCATTCAATAGTATCCTTATCAATATCCTCTTCTTTTGCTTCAAACCGTTTTAATAGTGTAGGTAGGCTGTGCATCAACGCCTGCCTGCGGCTTTGCGGGAGCGGCTTCGCCTTCTCTATCGGCTATTTCCGTCATAATATTGTAAATTTCAGTATCAATTGCGTCGTAAGCGTCTTTCCAAATTTGATTTTCTTGAGTAAGCGTAGGTTTTCTTACCAAGCCTAACTTGTCAAGTCTTTCAATCTCTAGCAAAATCAATTCCTTATTAATAAGCTGATCAAGCGAAACTGAAAATAAATATTCGACTGTTCCGCCTTGATTGGAAACTATTTCTTCAACGTTTGAATTTGCTTGCTGTAAAAGTGCGTATTTTGTAATTTTTTTATGGTCGGTCATATATGATGCGTCTTTATACGGATTGACACCGCATTTAACAAAAGCCGCCAAGTCATCGGATGTAAAATTAGGAGAGTTTGCTAAGTTAATCGCATATTCATTGTTAGTGTTAGCGCTAACGTTGTAAGCTTCAATCAAGCTTATTTCTTGAGCTGAAAACATATCTACGCTCTTAGGAACTTGTAAGTTAACCCAATAAGGTTTGATTTCTGCGACAGTCTGCGCAAGATCTTCCTCAGCTCTATCCACAATAACGGTACATCCCGCAAGCACTCCTGCCGCAAGTAATATACATAATATTAAACTGACTAATTTCTTAAACATTGTTGCCTACTCCTGACCAGCTATCTTTATCTATATGTATCTCTTAAAAACAAATTAAATTTAGAATATACCGCTTATGAAATTTTTAATAAAAAGCATTAAATATTTCCGCATAATTATACTATTAGCCTTTCTATTATAAACCAAAATATAATAAAACGCAACTATAATAATATAGTTTTTAAAAAACGCTTGTGAAAAACTTGTTAACTAATAGTAAATTTACACATACAGATTTAATAACTTTTATATATACTTTTCTTGTTTTTCGGCTCCCGCCCGTACTTTGTAGCAATTTTAAGTTCAAAGCGGGTAGCAAAAAACGGAAATTTGTTTAGAAATTTATATCACCTTACTCACAACTTCCTTAACTTTAAGCATATTAGATAATTCATGTAAAAAAATGAAAGCTTGTTCGTATATGCTTTGCTTAAATTCACTGCTTATATCAAAGTCAATTATGGGCTTTGTTTGCATTTTTAATACCGCGTAAGGATACTTTTCTAAAAGCGCCGCTACGTTTTCGTACATAGTCCTAAACGTAATCTGCGCGCTTGTTTTGGTAATCTAAGCTGCATCGCGCCCGTTTTTACCCCTAAGCCCTTGTATAAACCTACGTTAACAAGGTTTTCAATAGTATCTTTGGTATGCCGCCGTAAATATCGCTAAGTTCTCTCAAGAGTTTTCTCTTTCGTTAACGCTTCTAAGTCCCGCTATCCTTGAATAAAGCCTCATTCTTCCGTCATCATCGGATATAAAACTGTTAGGAATATAAGCGTCAATATCTATATCAACCTTACACTCCAGTTCCAAATCGGCTGGTTTTTTACCGCGCAGCGACGCTATCTCTTCGGCTAAAATCTTACAATACATATCGTAACCGACTTTTTCCATGTGTCGTGCTGTTCTCTGCCCAAAACATTCCCCGCGCCTCTTATCTCCAAATCGCGCATAGCAATTTTAAAAGCCGCTGCCGAACTCGGTAAAATCCATAAGAGTATTCAATCGTTTCAAAGCCGTTTTCGCTCAGTTCTTTTCCCGCGTTATGTAAAATAAGCGTAAGCTATCAGTTTGCTTCTGCCTACTCTTCCTCTCAATTGATAAAGCTGGCTCAAACCCAATTTATCCGCGTCAACCACTATTATCGTATTAGCTGACGCCATATCGATTCCGTTTTCAATAATAGTAGTGCTAATAAGGCAATCCGCGTCGCCGTCGTAAAAGATTTGATATTGTTTTCAAGTTCGGTTTCGTTCATTTGATAGTGTCCGACTATTATTTTTAAATCAGGCATAATCCTCTGAACTCCCGCCGCAAACGTATGGATTGACTCCACTCTGTTGTATACGACAAAAACCTTGCCGCCGCGTGTAATCGCGTTCTATCGCGTCTTTCAACAAGCTCTCCGTATATTCCGTTACAAAAGTCTGTACGGGTAGCCTGTCCGCCCGGCGGGTTTTCCAATGTTGATATATCCCTTATTCCGCTCATAGACATGTGCAAAGTGCGGGAATAGGAGTAGCCGTCATTGTCAAAACATTGACAGTCGCCTTTAAAGCTTTTATTTTCTCTTTGTCGCTGACGCCAAACCTCTGCTCTTCATCAAGTATAAGCAGTCCTAAATCATTAAACTCAACATCCTTAGATAACAACCTAGCACGTGCCGCAGACAATATCTATCTCTTTATTCTTCAACTTTTCAATAGTCTTTGTCTGTTCCGCTTGCGAGAACAAAACGGTTGAGTACACCTACTCTGATACCGAATTTATCAAACCTCTTTATTGATGTTATGAAATGCTGTTCGCTTAATATTGTAGTCGGCGCCAAAAATGCCGCTTGCTTGCCTTCTGCTATTACCGCAAAAGCCGTGCGGAGCGCAACCTCAGTTTTCGTATCCAACGTCGCCCACAAGCAGTCTGTCCATAATTTTACCGCTCTTTAAATCTCTCTTAATATCCTCAAAAGCGGTCAACTGGTCTTCGGTAGATTCAAACTCAAAACTGTCGATAAATTCTTTTATAAAGGTTTCATCAATATTGTATTGAATGCCGGTACTGCTCTCGCGTTCGGAATATAGTTCCAAAAGGTCAATCGCCATAGCCTTAACGCCGCGCGCTATTTTTGCTTTTATGCGGGAAAACTCCTCTCCGCCCATTTTTGAAAGCTTCGGGTCGCCGCCGCCGAATTTTGAAAGCATATCCATTTGGTCTATCGGCACATACAGCTTGTCGCTGTTTTTTTATACTCTATGATTACATAGTCTTTTGTACCCATACTGGACGTAATTTTGGTTATACCCTGACAAATACCGATCACTACCGTGTATATGGTGTACAACATAATCGCCTACGTTCGGTTGAACAAAAAATCGCTTTACCGCTTCGTCTTGCTACCGCCGACGCGCGTTTGGCAATACGTCATAAGTTCCGACAACAATAAGTTTTGAATCGTGATAAGTGAAACCTTTTTCAAGCTCAAGCGGTATTAAAATCGCATTGCTCTTTTTATAAAAAGCCTCGTCAGGACTGTCCTTTATTTCAGTAAACAACCGCAATCCGAAAGCGTACCTTGCAAGTTTTCACACGCGGCGCGTGTTCCGCCGCATATCGCGATGCGGTAACCGCGCGTAAGCCAAATTTTAATATCGTCCGCCAGTTCCTGAAGGTTTTGAGTATAACGCGTTATCGGGCTGACCTGCGCGTTATAAAGCATTTTGAGTTCGAAAAATTATTACCGCTCGTAATTCTGAAAAGCTAATTGCCTGAAACGCGCCGTT